>ONZK01004348.1:16162-37814 GCA_900322385.1 Pharnaceum exiguum | reverse complement strand
ATACCCCTGTTTAAGAAAACAGAGAGGTTGTTTCCAAGATTGACCCATTGCTGCATTGAAGTACTCACTTCCAACAACTTCACCAAAATAAGAAGTGCTGGAAGGTTTTCATAGCCAATGAGAGACAAATACATATCGCAAACAACTTTTTTGAACAACATTCATTAAAAGAGGCACTAAACATGATTATTATGTTCTGTCTTATCTTAAAAATAATTTCCTCACCACCTATTATCCACTTTCAGGGAGCATTTGGAAAGAGAGAAAATATACTCATTATTATTATTATTGTCAAATTAGCAGTAGAATATACGTTTACATCAATATAATCCAGATTGGTTTGAAAAATTAATAGATTACAATTAGCAGATTGATGTGACAAAGACAAATGACAAAATAAGCAAAAATGAGGCAACATATTGGACCTTTATTGTACCAAAAAAAAAGTCTTATACTCCATCCGATTTTCTCTTTTCTTATGGATTTCTATTTTGGGATGGTTTTTATTTAACTTATAGATTTCCTTATTTGGGCCGGACCCATGCATGAAATGACCTCCCTACCCCTCTCTCACATCCCCTCACACTGGCTATTTTTTAATTGCCCACTACCTACCCCTCACCCAATATTTTATATACCCAATAAGGACAATATGGTAATTTTACCACCACTTTTAGGGGCTCATAAAAACTTGTGCTAAAGTGATCCATAAGGAAAGAGAAAACCGGAGGGAGTACTTTTTTAAGGGGTTGTGCCTAAAATGAATGTACATAAATAGAAGAGGCGTACAACTAAGGTGAATGATACAAGTTCTCCTAGCTAGAAACATACTCTTATTTAGTTAGTAGATTAATTTGAGAATGAAAATAACAAATAGAAAAATTTGTGTGAACCCATTTCATACATGAGTTTGGATAAGAGGGGTCATTATTGTGTAGGCAAGATGTCATTATTGTGTGATCGAGGGTTCATTAGTACCCAGTCTCATATATCTAACGGGTTCACACAAATTGTTTTGAATAACAAATTATGCTAAAAAAAAAGAATAGATAGTAGATTCACCCAAATTATAACAAATTATGCTCTATCCGATTCAATACTTTCAAATTAGTTCAACTAAAATAAAATGGGGTAAGTAAGTGTTCTTCAATTCAAGTCCATTATATTCAAGAGTTTTCGAATTGGCAGCTGTATTGAGTACGGCGGTACAGCCTAGGAGATTTGAGAAACTACTGATGTTAATTCCACATTTCGCAGGTGTACTGGAGATAGCAAGACACAAGAGCTAAACAAGATGCCAAATAATTGCACTGTCAACCAAAATTACACCCCACAATGTCCCTCATTCAATTACGTAACAATAACTATTTGTCTTCTGGCATTTCAAATACAAAAGGTTATAGCATTTCATGCCTTGTGCGTGACAATGGCCCTGGTTGACTGTAAGAGAATTTAATGGATATTGCAGCATGTCCTTACTACTACTATTTGCTAATGAGTAGGTAGATACCAGAGTGACAACAGTACATCTGTACATCAGATCAGCTTCTCAGTCGCGCCATTTTCTAACTGTAACAACTGACTGAGGGATGGAATATTTTCACTAGCTAGGTTGTTTTCACTAGCAGTAATATTGGTTTTTTCCATTTCTCTTTTTCTGTGCTGACTGCTGTACTGGGAAGTCTGGCATAAAGGCATAGTACTTGATACTGCTGTAATCTGTACGTAGACAGAGTAGACTGTAGTATCAAACTATCAACTCCCAACATTCCTTTCATACGTTAGTACGCTACGTTTTATAGAGTATAGTGAAGTATGGGGAGATAGAGAGGTTGATAATACATGTTACTTTTTAAAAAAAAATAAATTGGTTGCCCGTTTGGTTCATCAAAGCTTCGTTCCGACTACGTTCAAACCCGACCCGGATCGCACACCTGGGTGTGGTGGGTGAGTCTCCCAATGAAGGTCTCTTCATACGCTGAGGCTCGAACTCGAGACCTCGGTTAAGCGGTACGGAGTATAGAGCTACTTACCACTCCAACTAATACTTATTTACTAGTGAGTTAACAACTTTTGGGTAAATTTTTAAAAGCACTGTAGTACATGTACCTGAATGCCATACAATTCTCTACTTGTAACAATATTTTCTATACTTAATTTTAAAAACTGAAATTCTATAGGTCACATACTTTCAATATATAATAATAGTTGCTCATCCGATCCATTCAAAGGAATGGAAATTTGAAGACCGTCATGGTACAATTCTTCTAGTTGCTCACCTATATGTAGGGTAAAGGAATATAATGCACCAAGTAAACATCAAATTAAACCATTCCGTACTTAATTTTAAAAACTGAAATTTTGTACATCATTATGTTTTCATTAGCATATTTGAACACCGCAGCTAACGTAAGATGTGATCCAACTACAAGCATTCTACCATACCATTATACCCTATTAATTTGGTGATCCAAAGGTCACTAAACTACTAAACTAGTCATCAACACTCACCTAAAACTCAAACAAACTTTCAAATTCCCCTCGACCTTCGCATTTCTACGCTCCCAATATTTTCTCCTCGTGTTTTAAATCTTTCACTCAAATCCCCAAAATTCCAAAAAAGTAAATAATGTAAATAAATCCACCCCATTACATTTCATTTTTTTTAAAAAAAAAGACAAATCACTCTGATCTCTCCACATTAAACCACCCAACTCTCTGTAAAACTCATTTAACTCAACGCAACTCCTTCCCTTGTTCCCCATATATATAACCCATATCTCCCTTTTTGATTTTCAAACGTACATGTAACCATAACACTCCCCTTACCCATAGAGACAAAACCACCCAGGGAAAAAAAGGAAAAGAAAATGAGGGTCATCAACACTAGTGGTGGTGGAAGTACTAGCAGTGATAATCATCAGCATCATAATGGCAACGGTGGCGAGGCGAGGTTTAGGAGAGTTGGGTCAATGGCGGGAGAGGAAGGGTGTAGGATGATAGAATGTTCCTCTCCTGCCCGTCTCGCCGTGTGCCGGTTGCTAGCCAGCTTGAAGAGGTGTAAGGGTGGTAGGAGGGTGGCCGTTGTCGAAGAGAAAGAAAATAGAGGAAGCGGGAGGGGTGGTAAGCTGAGCAAGGCGAGCAGCGGGTTGCGGGACGACAGGGTTGTTCAGGAGGAGAAACAGAGGAGGATGCCCCTGGAGGAACATCGTCCCGAAGTAAATGTTTCAAGTGAAGGTCGGTTTTCTAACGCAGTTTATCTAACAAGTTTGAATTACATGTTATATTTAAGTTTATGGGTCAATATGTTCTTTGGTTCATAATGTGCATTGGCCTTTTATTACCATTGTTATGCTTTGATCATTTTTATCCATTTGTTAGTGTAACTTCATAGTGTACCACGAACTTTAGATGGTTAACTACTTGCGCTAGTGAATAAGACAAAAGTAGTTAAGAGAGCTGGTATGTATGATATCATTCTATAAATAAAGGATTAGTATGATATCAATTTCAAGAGAAAAACAAAAGTATGATCCGTTGTTGTTTATGTCATCAAAGAATTGAGTCTGAATTCAGTGATGTTTTTGTTTGGATATGATGGTTGTGTACTTGTATAGTTGTATGACAATTGACATGTATAAGATGTAGTCAGGTGCATTATTGCATGGTCTTTACTTGGGAACTTGACACTTTTGGAATAGAATCAGGATATAACACTTCCATTTTAGGTGGGATTATTGCAGGTTTGAACTTGGGTCTTCCATAAGCCAAATTGACTTAACCCAGTAGTTGAATAGTCATGCACTTATAACTAGCTCTGGTCAATCGGTCATATTGGGCCTTTCAACGTTATTGTATTGGGCTGCAACATGCCTATGTGTACAACACTAAAATAACCTAATACTGGCCTACATTATCCACACCAGTACACCACCATCCTGAAAACCTTTTTTCTTGTGTCTAATGAAGTTAAATTAGCTATGCTACAGTACTACACGTTGTTGTTGTTGTGACTTGTGAGTCCTGATTCTTTTATTTATCTCAGAGCTCCAAATGCATCAGTTTGTATTAAATATTTAAATGTTTTTTGTATACTAGAGTTATTAGTTGTTGTTGACTTGATGAGTATGTATGAATTAATGTGATTGGTACAACAGATAGCCAGTTGTCATAAATCAAGACCCACTTCCGGGACGACCTTATACGAAATTAGTAATCATTCAAAATTAAAGTTCCGTGAAGTTGGTGCAAGACTACAAGCGCCTACTGATTATAAGGGTTGTTTTTTATACTAAGGGTGCTTTGTTCTATCTGAAGTGTTACAGTTCATTTTATTTTCTCACTTTCAGTTCAAGTTGTTACAGACGAACAAAACAGTTTTTCTTTGATTATGAGTATATGTCTGGCTACAGTTTACTTCGCCTTTGATCAGTTCATACTAGAAGAAAGGAAACTGTTCAGCTGTGACTCTCTTATAGTATATCTAATAGCTATACCATAGTATTAGATGTACTTCAACTTCTGTAGGTTCTGAATCCAGAAAACCTATCTTACTTGTTCAGTTGTTCCTACACATATATCTGGCAAACACCTAAAGAGTTTGAACTAGTTCCAATGAGAGCTTAGTAATCTATCAAAGACAGGGCAATCAACTGCATTGGAGTAAATTGAATTGAATTTGTTATCTTCTGTATTAGCCCAGACATATCTTGCAATATCACCTCAATTTAAACTATAATTTGCTATTGGTCATCACCTGTATTGCACACAATTCATATTCTAACTACCCTAAGCAGTACTTGAGATTTTGTACATTATGCATCTGTACTACTAAAACTAATGTCTAAAACATGCATCCTCAGGTTGTCAGAGACGGGAAATTACATTCAATATAGCAGCTGGTTTAGGTCTGCTATCCCTCATCGCAGCCAGCAAGACTGAACTTGACAAGACAATTGAACTGCGTAAACAGATGGAAGGTTTTCTTCAAAGCATTAAAGAGGAACACCACAGCAATAACTCAACCCCAAAGCTGCCAATTCCCGGTGCTACTTACGCTGTCAGTACCACTGTGGATGGCCTCAGCAATGTTAGTCCATATTCTCTGACGGATCATGCACCATCCTTTGGCCAGCAGGAATCAGGAGCCAGTTTTGTGTGTGATCAGGATTGGAATATGCATGAAAAGGAGGTGTGTGTGGATGGAATAGATCATCTTGAGGAGCAGTTGGCTGTTGAACTTGATCGCCTGCAGTTTGATGTACAGAAAGGCGAATTCTCAGATACTCAGGAAGTCAGTGAGGTGCAGTATACATACAAACCTTTTCATACATGATTATGCTTTTTACCTCTGCTGCCATTCTAGTTATTTGCATTTGTGCTCAGGAGGCGCAGGCTAGCAACTGACTGTACTATGATTGCAAATACTTCCTTCTGTTTTTCTGCTTTTATTTACCTTGCCAAATGAAGTATTAGATTCTTGTCATAGTAGAAGACTTGTTTTCTCATCCTAGTTTTGATACAGACTTCCAGTTTTATTAGCTTCTGTTGTGTTTGACAAAAATATGTCAAGCAATCTGGTTGATTTATGAATTGTAGTTTTGCTTTCAGTTGATGTACTTTGGTTGTGATTCTTGCACTTGTGCTTTGTTTGTGAAATTCATGTACCGAGTTCCAACACTGTAAATTTTCTCTACTACCTAAAGTATTGTAACAAAATTCTCCTCTGATTTTATTCTCTAGTCAAACAGTTTGTAAGTATGCTAATGCTTGTTCTATTGTGCTATATTGTTGATCAATAAAGATGTTCAAAGTCCTGTAATCATGCTGCATTCTATATTTTGTCTTAGCATTCTTCACTGCACACAAGTGAATCTGTTTCCCTTCTCTTTGGTCACCTCTAACATCTTGTACACATGTAGCATACATACAGTAGGATTGTTGATTATTCTGAACAATATGAAATGCCTTACTATCTCTGGACAAGTCATAATTAATATCTATCCTTCACTTTTTAATCCTTTGTGCAAAGTTCTTGGTCCTAATATTGATTTAATTGGCAGGAGCACTGCAGTGACACAGTAACTCAAAGCATCAGTATGAGCTCTGGGGAGGCAATCATCGATCCTCAGGACGATGATACTGATGCAGATAATGGCGGAAACTCAGAATTCTGTGGAGTTCCTCCACTTGAGCTTGAGAGACGGCTGCATGAGCTGTTGGAAACACGACAAGAAGAACGGATCCGAGAGCTAGAAGCTCATCTTGAGCGCATGAAGAGGAAGCTCCAAGATAAAGAGGTCGAGGTGACTTGGTGGAAAGATACTGCTAAGCTCATGTCCCAGCAGATCACTGCAGAACCTTCACGCCTCCAGAGGTACAAAGCCTCTTATCAATTTACCCTTCTTTTATTTTTTGGCTAATTTACCTTGTATGCATGAAAGGTGTATGAAGTTTTAACAATATGATCTCACAATACGAGCAGACCTTGAGCACAAACTAACAAATAACTAGCTACAATGTTACATTTGCCGAACACTTTTTGACATATGCAGATTGGTGTTCTTTTTTGCAGCTAGTTTACGAAGGAATTGACGGAATTGGAGAGTTGCAGTGTGGACGAGTCTCTGGCTTTCTGTAGAGTACAAAGGTCTTTTTTTCCTTTTTCTTGTATGTACATTGGCACACTTCTTGCCTAGAGCTCTCTCTTGTGTTTTGTCCAGTTATAATGTCCAGAAACACCTCTTGGACTCTTGCTTTTTTGTAATCATCGTTTAGCGTACTTGGCGAATCAAGACTCGTAAAAAGTTTGAGCTTAATTTTGTCTCTTTTTTCTAACGTAGTAAAGAACTAAGGACGACTTTACTAGACTTTCTGAGACACCTTTGTTTACTGTTAGAAGTGTGTGTTGTGGTGATCAGTTGTCCCACATTGATTGTGTTCGTTGTGTGTTGTAGTGGTGATATGTTGTCTCACATTGTTTGTGTGTAATGGCTTAGAGGTTGTTATAATTGAGTATGCCCTCCACCCATTGCCAATTAGTTTCGGGTTGGATCTCACAAGTTTATATCACATCTCCGTGGGCTTAATTTAACATTTACCTACAAAAGCACCATGCTTATCTGTTGAGAATATGTGCTTGAAAAGTTCATCCTTCCGGTCTGAAACATTTGTTTAACAATGCTAATCACTAGAATATAAATTGCGGTGTATAAAGTCATAGGTGAGTCACTATGAGCTCAGAACAACTAATGCAACTAGTCATCAAATATTTTCTTCGACCCTTAAAGTTGGTAGATCGATTTTCATCGGCATTAGTTCTTTATCGTATACGACTTCATTTATCGAGTTCTTTTCCTCCCCACTCTCTATGCTCAAAGATCCTCGTCCTGTAAGCCTCTATCAGAGACAAACTAGTTATAACCCGTGCCAAAGCACGGGATTATAATATTTGCTAATTACCCTTTTTGATAGTTGAAATATAAATTGAGGTCAGAAATACCTTGTTACAATACTAAGAATTGGCCGATATAAGTTCATATAAATAAGAAATACCTTGTTACAATACTAAGAATTGGCCGATATAAGCTGCGCACGGTGTTTAAATTGATTTTTAAGATCGTTAATTACAACAATAGTTTTTTTTTTTAAGTTTATTTCTTGCCAAACCAAACATGTAGAATAATAATGGCAATAATTATAGTTACATTACAATGTAGCAGAATTTAATTACAAAGCTAGTCTTCTGCTGCTCCTACCATGAATACCGTTAGACTAAAGGGTAACGCACTCAACATGAGTATACAGAGGACTTGTAAAAATATCTATACGGACGCAAGTAATAATGACAGTGCTTTAAAATATGGTGACAAAAAAAGAAATTGAATCCTCAACTTGTAGGGAAACGCTCATCCAAGTCCAAATTCAGATTAAGTTTATGAACTAATGATTGTGCCAAACTAAGCAGTACAACATAATCTCATAATCTCAAGCTGCTTAGTACAACATTATCTTTTGACTCCATAATCTAGCTGCTTTGAAACAGTCTCCCGATTTCAAATTGGGGTAAGGCTGCGTACATCGGAGCCTCAGTACCTCATTTGAGATGGGATCCACTGGGATTGTTGTTGTTGTAATCTAGCTGCTTTGACATGCCTGCCTATTGTAACTGATCCTCCATTTCAGGATCATCTTCAATCTTTCCTTCTTGTATGGTTGACTTCATCTTCCACGGCTGTGTCCTCAACCTATTCCTTGCTCCCTTGCACAAACATATGTATGCCCTTCGATGAGCTGGAATGAGATGATAATCCGAGTAAGAAAAGAATCCAATAAAGGAATCAACAGTTCTACAGAAATCCAAGCACAACAGAATATTTCTTACAGGATGTTTCTTAAATAGTTTATATTGTGTTTCTTCATCCTCCTCCCTCAATTAAAAGGTAAACAGAAATTAAGAATCTTGATAGCCCGAGCTCTACCCAGCCAGGTATTATATGGCTATTGGGCACTTTGGAAAAGTGCAGCCTAACAGACGGATTGATTTTTTAAAAAGAAAAAAAGTACATATGTCAACCAGAAGTAAGAAAGAGCACTAACTTTCCTCGGCAAGCTATCGGAGCAAAAGAGTAATCACTCTCCCCGGCAAGCTATCGGAGCAAATCAGAAGTAGGGTACTGCCCAAAAGACAAAAAAAAAAAACCATCCTTGATTCATACACCAATATCTCTAATTTTCTTCAAATAGAAAGAGCAAATTCTCAATGACAGCTATGTAGACACACATATCAGAAAATCAACTAAACAAAACAGAAAATGTTACATGCGCCTATGGCTTTGACGCTCTCATGTAAATGTTTCCTATGTGATAAAACTTCATCCAATCTCTTTTAGTTCTTGCAGGTGTGCCAGTGTACATGTTTCAAAAGAATTATACCAAAACAAAGACCGAATTAAAAAATAAAAAAGCAACTCATAGACATATATCGATCAAGATGGACAACGGCCATTTGCTAACCAATACAAAGAATTTTTTCAAAAGAATCTTATAATAGTATTTCGGAGATCCATAGTACTTGCTGGAGTTCATTATACTTGCAAAATTCTATGCTTAGATTTACTTAACAATTTTTGAACCCCAAGGTCTAAGCTCTTCAAAAAAAGAAAAAATACCATGCAAATTCAAAAAGGATAACATTCTCTGTTTCTGGACAATTTGTTGTCAAAGTTAATGCACGGTTCATATGCATAGCTATATAACTACTGGTTCCTGTGAACTTCTCTTTGTCCTATCTGATGTCAGTGTGAATCAATAGCTTCTTACTATACTATCTCAACAATAAAATCCTTAGTTTGGAAGGTAAAGAATAACTAACCTGTATAGTGAGAAGTGAAATTCTTATTAAGACCTGTATATAAACTTGTCAATGTCGCACTATATATATCAACATGCTATTAAATTTGCTAAAGTATGCTCCCGTAATGATAGCTATACAATATAACTTTGAAGGACAAAGACGTAATGTGGTAAGAGAGCATTCATGATTACATGTAAACTTACCCTAGTGATCAGGTTTAATCTATATCAACAATGTCATTAGTTTCAAAAAGTTTTGAGAAGTTCCAACAAAAAGGGTTCAAAAGTGAAAAATATCAGTACATGCTATGAGTATATGCAACTTGTTATTTAGAGACGATTACAAACTTTTAGCCAATGAAACTATTTGCCTCTTTAACCTAGCCTATTTAAGTCAATAAACTCTTCGCCTCTATAACCTAGCCTATTAAACCCACCCGACTACTTGTTATAGCCTAGTCTTCACCGCCATCCACAACCTCCATAAATTCTAAACACCTTACATTTACTCCCTCTACTACATCAGAATTATACCACACCCCACATCGCCAAGAGTAAAAGACAGTTAAAAAAAGGAGACGGAGTAATTAGCAATCCCCGAAATTAATTAAAGTAATTATGGCAATCATATCAAGGGTTTTTCAATGCAAGACCTAAACTTTTTCCATAACTAACGCCAGGTAACAAAGAACTTCATCAAATGAAAATCAGAACACCTAAAAAATCGACATGCATATAACTTTTAGCATGTGTGCAAGGAAAAAAAGAAGACAAAACTAATCATTTATCCCAATCAGTTTGTTAGGTCCCTCAATGGGAAATATTAAACAGGCCTAAAAATCATTGTTCTCAAACACATCAACTACAAAAAATCTCATGTCCAAAATTTGACAATTATATTCTTACCGTAAGGAGGACAATACGACCCAAGTGACTCCAAAGTACTTATGCCAAGTAACTTGCATATGCCAATCTGCGGTTAATTTTAGTCCCCAGACCATTGATATTATAGCAAACACATATACCATACATTGTGGGGAATAAACTGGGAATAAAATCACCTAGCTGGAAAAAATTTAAGCACAAACATAAACATCAACATCAAGTAATATACTTTGTTGATAACAATACATATGATTAAGAAAGTGATCAGATCAAAGATGAGAACAAAAGAAAACTAACCTTCGTTTAGTTTTTTGTCATACCTAAATAGAAACAACAAATTTAATGAGTTTACTACGAAATGAAAATAAATGGGAATGACATTGAGAGAGACAGAGAGAAAGATGAGAGGTATGAGAAAAGGGAAAAAAGCGGTGTGGGGAAGATGGGGGAGGGGGGAGACGCTGGGTTTATTTTTTTTAATAAGGGGGAAGGGGGACGCTAGGCAAAAAGATGCTGAGAAAAAATTAAGCAGAAATTTCCACATAAGCCTCCACATCAGCTATTTTTTACACATAACCAAATGCAAACCAATCAGAAAATGACACAATATTTTTAAAGGGAAGGGGAGTTCTTTATTTCTCTCTTCAAGTTGTTCTTTTATATAATAGTAAGATTAGGCTAGCAGGGCTAAAATCTGCCTTTTTCGCCACCTTTATTGCCTTTTATTATTACTCGTATTATTTATTTTTAGTGCATCTAATAGTAGTTTAGTTTAGGTTTTTCTCAAAAACTAGTCCCTTTATCACAAATGTAATACAGCTTACCGATAATTAAACTTCGAGATTAATCACAAAAATACTTGACCATGTTATAAAATCATAATGTATTTCCCCAAAAGTCAATAATATAATTTTTTGAAGAAATAAAAGAGCATCGTTGACTTTTCTTTTACATTATTGTTTGTGAATTTTTTTATTACTTAGTTGCATGTGCTATTCTCATTTGATGGTGACTCTACTTTGACTTTATAAACCAGACTCTTTTTTTAAGAACTGCAATAGATTCTTCAGTGATTAGCATTGTGATTTGGAGCTCCCTTAGTAACTACTCCATTTATCATCAAAAATAATGTTTACAGTTATGATTAATGGAGTTGTGATTTCTCCTTGGAGAAAAGTAATAATTTTTTATTACCACACAAAGAATTTTCAAAAATAGTAGTATAAATAACTTTATACGACAACCAAAATAAAAAATGTATAAGAAATTTCTTAGAAAGAGGTAGTACTTGCTAGCATTTGATTTCAAGTTAGCTTTTTTTCTTCGGATTTTTCACCATATACCCTCCAGCGTTGGGTTAATTCACCATATACCCATTAATATTGGATCGTGTACATGGTACCCTTGAACTTTTAATTTTTTTTCACAAGATACCCCTTAGCTATCAAAAGGAGGTTGACAATTATTATTTTAACGTGATATGTGATTATTACTCTTCGAAAAGTTGGTACGGGATTTTTGCCTATGTTCTTTTCTGGTTTTCCTTCTTGTACCCCCTCTATTTGTCCCCTCCGTTCAGTTATTTTCCTTTCTGCATCTCTTCTCCCCTCCCATTTAACTCCTTACATCATTAATACATCATTAATAGCCTTAAAAACATCATTTTCACGCTCCCTAGTAAATCTATCTAACCACGTCACATTTTTGTAAGAGAATTTTTGTCATTCAACTGTCTCATTAGGCGGCGGCGATAAGGATGGGTTACATGGGTATATAGAGCAAAAACGACAAAGTTTGGGGGTACCCATTGCAAGATCAAAAATTAAATGACATATAGTGAATTATCCAAACGCTCGGGGGTATATGGTGAGAAATCCGCTCGGGGGTATATGGTGAGAAATCCGTTTTTCCTTATAGGACAGTCCTTACAAATTACAATACCTTATAATGGCCATTATTCCCATGCTAATGCCTAGTTCACGTTTTTACAAATCATAAAAAACTTATTTTTTCTGTCAGTACAACTCTCTAGCATTCCTTAGCTAAACTTATGACTAAATTTATTACAAGATCCGGGAATATAGCAAATACTCGAACAAGATCGAAAATTAACAGTCTTCTAATATCCATCATGATTGGAGCTACGCCATCAATTATACGGAGTAATAAACTTCTTATAGAAGAATGAAGACAAGTGGCTTGTTTTTTATTTATTTCTTAGGGTACTCACCTTTTTGGTGAACGATACCTCACCCCACTATCAACGTACTAAGCGGTAGGAGGCTGGTCAATGAATTTTTTTCATTCGGAAGAGTTGGGAGTCGAACAAATACAGAGTACTAGGAGTACTATACTACTATCCAATCCAGAGAGTTGCACCATAAATATAAATTACTCGAGAAGGAAATGACTACTCCACTTCTTAGCTTAAGCTTATTCGTTTTTTATATGGAATCTTACTCGTTTTTTAATGCAAGTGTTTGCTTACCTGATTTTCGTTGAGCATATATATAGCACATATTCACTCGTAAAGTCAGAAGCATTGAAGCAATATACTTGCATCGTTCTTTCCCATCAAAATAAAAAATATATACTTGCATCATCGTTCTCGACAAGTATAAGAATGGCGTGGATCAAGCTTTTAATTGCAGGGTTACTATTCATCATGTTATCAGGTTAGGCTTACTAAACCAAATTCAATTTTTCACTCTCATTAGGGCATGTTTAGTGGTTGTACTTCAGTGAGTTTAAAAGAGAGTATAACCTTTATACTTGAGTATAATGCCTATAAAGTGAGACCCATTACTTAAAAGTATAATTGAGTTTTAAAATCCACATACTCACCTTTGTACTCATAATTAAATAAATACATGGACCCACAGGTATTTTCTTTTAAAAAAAATCATTTATTGTTAAATATTAAGTCAGTTTAACTAATAAAGTAGAAAGTATAACCAAAGTTTAAAACAAAAAATTATGATGTGTCATTTTTCTCATACTCTACAAAGTCTAAGGGTTAAACATGCCCTTAGTTCTAATCGATTGTCTCTTACTTACTCTATTTGGGCTGATGCTTTTTTTTATTCACTACCGAGAATTTTTCAATTACTAAACAAACATTGGCAAATGTAACAAAATAGTTCTAATTTTAATGTATGAAACAAAACTAATCCCAACTTCTCATAATAATTCAAATTTAAATCTGATATGATTAACAACAATTCTCGTATGACTAATAACTTGCATCAAATGTGCGACTCTTATAAACATATTTTATTTCTTTCCTTATTTATTTTTGGTTTTCATTTGCCATATGTATATGGTGTAAGTTCACACCTAGTGTAAAATAGACTTACAGATATAAGCCTTCCAGCACGACGACATCAGTACTTCATTGAGAATTCTCATCATGAAGATTTTCCGTAATATGGTTGCAAAAAAAATCAAAGTTAGCATGAAATCACATCTAAAATTTAACTAAACACGCAACTATCTTAAAAATAACACAGTTAACTGAAGTGGTCTTTTTAAAATGTAACATGTCATATCAACAAAATAGAGCCTAAAGTCACTTTCTCTATAATGTGCGCGCTGATTGTTTCTTATTTACCGAATGTAAATATGGATGTAATATACATTTAATCATCAGGGATGACTATTGCGACCATTGATGTCGAAGTATCACAAGCACGAGGTCGGAATATCCAAGAATTGTGTTCTCTAAAGGGGTATCCATGCGGCATCAATAATAGTGTCTGTTGTGAAGGAAGTTGTATTCCTCTTCTTATCACCGGTGGAGAGGGCAAATGTTGTAGTTTTCCCTGGTGGTCGTGGTTATGGACTCCAGATTGTTCGAAATAAATATTCTACAGTCATCTTGTATGCTTCTCTGGTTGGTATACTGAGATTATCATTAATTGTGTAGAATAATTTTTGTGTATTCATTTCGCGAGGGATTATTACTACCTGTTATATATGAAACGAGTTCATACAATTTTTTGTATTTATTGTGTGTTTCCTTTGTTTTCAATGTTGTTAATTAGTGCAATATGTACTGCATCTCGTTGGTAAACAAGTGAGAATAAATATATCTTTGTTGTTTCTAAGACTTTGTTTTGTTTAATTCAGTTGTTGTAGTTTTTTTTGGAAAATTTTACCTTTTGCTAACCCGAAGTATATCATATTATACGTTTGGGTACTTGTGGTCTTTAATATATTTTTTTGGGTACCTGAGATTTGTTCCCGTTATTTTTTAAGTGCTTTAACCGTTAAGTTGGTATGTTGACTGTTAACATGAAGGGTATTTATGACCTTTCAACCATTTTGTTTTTAAAAGAGCACTTCTTCCCCTTCTAAGGCCATTCTCTTTCTGTTAGAGGTGGCAAACGGGCCTATCGGTTCGGGCTAGAATGTTGACCGGTCAATCGGGTTCAATTCGGTTCGGCTCGAGTTCTTTTGGGTTCGGGTTAGAATCGGGCCACCAATTTTGGGTTAAATTTGGTTCGGGTTGGGTTGGTTTCGGTCCGGGTTAAATCGGGTTTGGTTCCATTTCATTTATTTTTTAGCACCGACAATGTAAGTTGTTAAAAATAACTAAATAATCAAAGTTTCTTCTTATTGAAATATGTTTAAATTGTTTAAATTTGTTATTAGCTTATACTTCATGATAACAAAGACAATTAATCGGGTTTATTCGGGTTCGATTCGGTTCGAGTTTATTCGGCTTTAAGTAATTTGGGTTCAAAAACGGTTCGGTTTGGTTCGGGTTCGGTTCGGATTTCGGGTTGAACTCGAGCTGTCTATTCGGGTCACTAATCGGGTTTGGTTCAGGTTGAAACGGGACGGCCCAATTTGCCACCTCTACTTTCTGTTTCTCTTTTTATTTTCATTTCTTTTCCCCCTTCTCTCTACTCAACATATCAACCACTTCCATCAAAAAAAAAAAAAATCAACCACACCACTTCTCACTCTTTCGCATTTTATCACTTAACCCGTTTAAGCGTACTCCTCGATGGGCGGGGTAAGGGATATGAGTATGATTGAATGTGTTTAATTTCTGGGTTTTTGATTTTAGTTAAGCTTTTCAAGGTTCGATATGAGGAAAGTGAGGGGGATGTCGCAGCTAAAGTTGTTGGCTAGTAGTGGGTTTGGAAGGGATTGTTGATAGCGGTGACGGGTGGGTTCTTTGTCATCTTTTTTCTTTTTCAATTTCTTCTTTGTGCATACGAGTATTTTTTTATAAAGATGGCTGTGTATTGAGCCAGGATAAGTACAATAATGGAGTCATCATTCTCTCTCTCCTGTAGGTAGGTATTGAGCCAGTGGATAACTAAAATAATGGAGCCATTACATTAGAGGAATGGCCTCCTTCTTTATCTTCGTAAAAGTACAATAATGTAAATACAACAACAACAATCGAGTGTAAATCCCCAAATGGGGGTACTCGGGTCAGAATGTACGCAACCTTACCCTTGTTTAAGAAAACAGAGAAGTTGTTTCCGAAATTGACCAATTGTTGCATTGAAATATTGACTTTCAACAACTTCACCAAAAATAAGAATTATTGGAAGGTTTTCGTAGCCAATTTGCTATAGTCCATAATCACCTAAAGTTGAAAGATGAAGATAACCCTTTTAACTTCATAGGCAATAGACCTAAAAGTACAATAATGTAAATATCTTTCATTATTGGGAGAGCTAGGGTGGGTTTGTCTGGTTGATATTGGCGATGAATAAACAGTTATATCTGAAGGTATAAGCAAGCTAAGCATGTCCATGCTGGTAGATAAATATTAATTACCGGAGGTATAGTTAGTTGGTGCTGCATCACGAACTGCTAGTCAGCTACTGCGCCTTTAGATCGTCAAAGTTACGTTGTACTGGAAGTTTGGACAAAGTTGTATTGCAAGTTTGGACAGATAATGCTTGATTATATTCGTGTCAAAGGTTCTATACATATGAAATGCTTAAGGGTGTCGGGTAAGGGTGGGCGTGGCTAATCCTTGGTGTGTGGTTGGTTTGGGTGGGGGAGGTTGACAGTGTAGGGTTCTAGACATATATCATATATTAGCATAAGCGATTTGTAGTTATAATCATATTACAACAATCTAGAACTAGTCCCATGATCCAGATAAAAGCCATATAATAACAAGTAAAAGAGTGTTTAGTTAACATACTTCTTGATGCGTGCTTGATCAACTGGAGACTTAGAACCGCAGGTGCAATTCCTCTATTGTTGTATACGCGTACTCACGAACTGATCCCACTTGATCGAGTAGTAGCACGAACAAGTAGAGAACTGGAGAAAATAGAGTACTTTTGTTGTGATTTGGGTTGTGGCCGAATGGTACTCAAAACATGTACAGCCCAAGAATGCAATACACTCAAAGTGTCTACATTGCTTGCTACGGCCGAACTCCTCACATAGAGGAGAAGAATTGCCTTTTAACTTAATCACACATTTATGGTTAAAAGCATAACTCTTACTTTATGTCATTTTAATCTTATTAATTTGTCATAAAGTGAGAGAGTTACAAAGTGTGGAATCTCTTCCACTTTCACCTCATGGCCAACGGCCTTTTATTCTCCAGTTCAAGTATTTGACCCGGGTTCCTAAAGCCCGAGTCCAAAGTACTTATCAGTATATCGTTGCACGTGTATGACCCAATAGGATTTAATCAGCTAAGCTTAGATTAATAATTAATCTGTGACAATAGGGACTTCTAGCAAAGTATATTAGTCACTTAACTGATTAAACTATATGTCTCAATCATACATAATAGTGTTCCATATTAGTACCTAATAAATATATACACTTGTATAGAACACTTCCATCAGACAGTGGTCGACGGTATGGTGTTGGTGGTGGTATATGTATATGTACTTTGCAACACCATCAAAAGGGCTAAATGCAACGCCATGGTAGTTCAGTATGTACTGCTAGTGGTACTTTGCAACCACCATATCGGCAATGTAATGACGCCATTTAGAATATAGCCCGATTTGTTAGTTCAGTATGCCATGGTAGTTTAGTATTCTGGGTTAATTTCATTTTGTTAAAAACAAGAGTACAGACGGAGGAAGGAGAGGGGAGAGATGGATCAAATTTATGGTAGTGTAAAATGTCTTCTTATTTGTTTTTACTTTTTTTTTTCGGGAAAAAAATGTTGGGTTGCTTCACTCTACACCAATATCATTAGGTGGGTGGACATTAAACAAAAAAGTTGACCAAAATGGTATGCCACTTCAGCAATTTTAACAGTCAATTTACCAACTAAACGGTCAAAGCACTAAAAAGGTAAATAACAAATTTCAGGTACCCAAAAAAAAATATATTGAATACCGTACCACAAATACCCAAATGTACAATATGCAATACCTCGGGCAATGACATAAACATATCATACAACATAATAATCACGTTGTAGTCTCATCATAGAGCATATAACAGCTGACAACCAAAGTTGGCATAACCAACTTATGGGGTTTCGACCCGTCCTCTAACTTACAGTTCATCATGCAAGTTCTCTAGTCACCTAGTCGTTCTATAACATGTAATACAGGGGACTTTTATCAAATAATCAACCAAAGTAAACTATAGGTAATATGAATTACCTCAATCTAAAGCTTAGTACACAAGTCTAAACTATTCAATCACAATCAAGCAAATGGTTCGTCGTCACAAGGAGTGTCCTCTACAATTAAACAAAATAACACGATAAATATTTATTGTAAATATAAAATCAGAATTTACAATAAGTAAAATAATAATATAAAATAATTTTTTTTAAAAAAAAACAAACTCTAAAAAGGGTTGGAACACGTGGCATAGCCATGGTCGAGCCACACGGCTGTGGCCCCAGTCGGGCTAGGCACAGTCGGCCGACTGGGCTGCTGCCCATGTCTGTCAGGTGGGAGTTCCTCCCACTTGACACACACACGTCGGCCACGCCAGCCGACGTGGTGGTAGCAGGGCAGGAGAGAGAGAAAGTGAGCAGAGGGAGGAGAATGGGTCGGCTGGGACCCACCCATCCGGCGACGCAAGGAGAAAGAGATGGGAGAAGGGGCCGACGGTAAAGGAGACATAGAGGGAGAGAAAAATAAAACTTTTGGGGAAATTTGTCTAACAACTGAATTGGGGCTTTCTTTAGGTTAAGCCACTATATAGGCTTCCTAAAAAATATAATTTCCCACTTCAAAACAAATACAAGTTCCTCTTTCTTAAAAAAATTAATCAGTGAAATTAATAAATAAATCCCATAAAATTAATTAAAATCATTTAAAGTATTTATAAAAATATTTTGTAAAGACGGGGTTTCAGTAGTAGTGTTTCACAGATATGATTATGGAGGAGAGAGTGGTTGAGGTGTAAATAATGTTGGATAAAAGATGGAGTAGTTGCCCATGTTAGAGTGGAAGAAAGGAAAATAAGAAAGGAAGCAAGTGAATGAGAGGGAAATGAAAGCTGGAAATGATAAAAAGGAAATGCAAAGGGTGAAATTCTACCGTGCACGTGCAACCACTCAAAGGTATTCTAGGAAGTTCACCTCAATTTTTGGTCAAAATTGAAATTTGGAGTGTTTAGACAACATCTTTTTTGGTTTGTTGGAGTGTTCTAATTATTAATGACTTATTAGGGGTGCCCATAATACAAAGTTAATATCGTATTAGGGGTGTTCCAACAATTTATTAATGGCCCTGAACATTTTCGGAGAGAACAAGTGAGGGAAAAATTATCCTCACAAATAGGAGAAATACCATTTTAGGTACCTGATCTATACCATAATACCAAACTGGGGACCAATTTTTTTGATATGTTAAAATGGGTACCTGAACTTATTAACGTTGTACCATAATGGGACCTCAACTGTCTCTCGTCACAGAAACTGTCAAAATTAGGGCTATTTTGGGCATTTCACTTATTTCTTATCCAAAGCAATAAAATTTTCCCGCATTACTGAGAAATAAAACATACTATTCTATTATAATAAGTGAAATGCAGGGAAATTTTAATGCGGGGAAATTTCCCCTCATTCACTTATTTTAGTAGAACAACATGTTTTATTTTTCAGTAATGCGGGAAATTTTTAATGCTTTGGATAAGTAAGGATAAGTAATAAGTGAATTGCCCAAAATAGTCTTTGATTATGACAATTTCTGTAACAGAAAAACAGTTGAGGTCTCATTATAATACAATATTATAAGTTCAGGTACCCATTTTAACATATCAAATAAATTGGACCACGATTTGGTATTATAGCATAGATCAGGTACCTAAAAAGGTATTTTTCCTCACAAATATTATTGGTGGGATTTAAACGCTAGTTTCTTCGTGAAAATCGTATACACCTCTGAGCCAAGCTAGGCTTGGTAAATCAATCCCTCGTCGTCGCCTACATAGTACATTCTCCCATTTTAAAAAAATTCATATCCAATTTGTTAAGCTGAAGACCGAAAGATTAATATATCAACAATTCACAATTACTCCATTCGATCAAAAATTATTGTCATTCAAACAAATTAAAGTTTATAATAAAAAAAGTGTCGTTTTCAATTTTAAATTTTAATGTAAAATGAAGACATTGTTTCCAAATTTTCCCTATCTATTTTGTGTACAATAAAGTAATAGCACTAATAAAAATTGAAATTGTGTTGGAATTAATAGGAGTACATTAGACATTTTAGCTAGTTCTTTTTCTCGGTTTCCCACAAGATATCCTTAACCCATTCGAGTTCAAGGTTAACCTCCGCTCGCGATGTGCTGGTATGGGGGATTTTTTCCCATGAAGATAATCGAAGACATGACCTCATATTAGTTAGAACCTCCTCATATTTGTATACTCAATGGTGCCTTATACCACTAAGCCAACCCAATCAGATTATTGTAGCTAGTTCTTTAATATGTGTGTAAAGTTCTGAGATACAAGTAACACTTAAATTGGATAAGAGGACATATCTTTTACGTTTTGTTATAATGCTTTCCATAATTATCTTCCAAATTTTTTATTTTAATAACGATTTCTTAGTTAGTACTTAGTTTATTCACACTATTTTTTTACAATTTTACTGTTTTTTTTTTCGGTAGACAAACGAGACAGCCAAAGTACTCGACTAACAGACTACAACTTTGCATTTGCACATCTCCTCAAAAAAAAAACTGTATTTGCACATGTTAAAAAAGTAAAAGAAAAAAGATTTCTCTATTCTAATCAAATGATTAAAAAGGAAAAATTGATGGTAATAATCCCTATTTGGGCCGATTATCCCCAATAATTCCTACTTTGAAAATTGATGGGAATAATCTATACTTGAACACTATGTCACGAAACAGGCTAATTCATGTTTTAAAAAAAAGTTTTTTGAAAAAATTAACCTCACATGAAGCTATTAATTTTCGTTTTGACTAGAAAATTCACAATTTCTAATGATGTATATACAGCCAAAACTTAAAAATTACCTTTTATGACACTTTAAAGTTTTATTAAACTGTATCAGAACACAAATATTCAAGTATGAATTATTCTTAAAAAATTTCAAAGTACGAATTATTTTAAAATAATTAATCAAAATATGGATTTTTTACCAGAATTTTGCCTTAAAAATGACGAAATTCCATTGGCACTCTAGTCCTAGTCCATGTTGTCATCAAAGTCACACAAGTTGTATGTTGCTTAGGTGTAGGAGGTAGTAGAAGAGTAATTGCTTTTAAATTATTGGTGTTGGAATTTGGAAACTTTAAAGTTCCTTGTCTTTTGGATCATTTAACGGTCATTCTCCTTTCTCTAACGGCGGTCCGCGGGAGTTGTTGGTATACATGACGAGGTTGATGGAAATGAGAGAAGACATTTGTATCAAGTGGGAGGAGATCACATTTGTATATGGTGATTTTTTTTTTTAATAGGGTACCTCTGAGATTATAAATCCTCCATTTGTCGATGGTGATGGAGCATACTACATATAATGCTTGGTTAGTAAAAAATATTTGTAACATTTGTATATGGTGATTTGAGGTTCAAAAGGAGTTCTTTGTCATAATAGCAAGGCTTGCTTTTGTGATATCGTCGTTACAAATGTTTTTAAAGGATAGTTCATTTCAATTTGTTGTAGCTAAGGTGAAGAAGATTGGATATGATTGTGTTGAATTAATTTTCTTGTCCATTTATTTTAACACTCATCAACATAGTTAGAACTTTCAATGATATACAAATAATCATAAATGGATTTTCGTTATCAAAATTCTGATGGTCACAAGTTATACCAGCTGAACTAAACTGAGCTAAATTGAATTAAATTAAATTTAAAAGAAGTTGAAAAAACAAACTCTAACTAGCTTGCAAAATGTTTTAAATAAAGACTTCGTGGTTTGTGATTCTACATATTCCACTGTTATTGTAGCTATTTTGGTTAACCGTATA
>ONZK01004348.1:3007-15750 GCA_900322385.1 Pharnaceum exiguum | reverse complement strand
GAGTGAATCTTTGTTGGGGGGAAATTTGGTGGGAAGTTATGAGTTGGGCGGTAAAATAGTTTGGCAATTTAGGAAGAAACATGAATTGGCAGTATAATCTTCCACTGATTGATTTCATTCAATCAAAAGATCTCATCCAACTAGTTTCTCGCCAACAATTATTCTCAATTCCTGTACTTTTTTTTTTGTGAGAACCCAAGTCCTATAGTTAATTCTTCGTCCTACGTCTTCCCTAGTTTCAATTTTTTTTTTTGGAAAAATGTTAAGTTTTATTTCAACAAATTCCAAATGAAGAGCATAATAATCTCTTCATTGTCCACAATACATCCAATATGACAAACTCAGGGATTCATCAACTCAACTACAAAATAACTCAATATTACCCTAACCTTGTTTCTATTTCTCTATAATGACATGAATGCTGAAATAAATGTAACATCCTCAGTCTAACTTGCTGCTGAATCTTCAAAGCCAGAGCTGCAGAAGATGTTGTAATATTTGAAAACAATCTTGCATTCCTCTCACACCATCTCCCATGCATAGCAGCTACAATCATTGCCCTATGAATCTTGTTCTTCCAGTTTTTCCCTCTAGTGTGCCTCGCTTGCCAGTTTAGCTCTTCCTTAAGTTTAACAGAACGTGGTCTAAAGCCAGCCCATATCTTCATTTTGCGCCAAACTTTAGCAGAGAAAGGGCATTCAAAGAATAAATGCTTGACATTTTCACTAGCTGCAAAGCACAAATAGCAAACATTTGCTAGATGATACCCTCTCCTTTGCAAATTATCCTGCGTCACCAAAGAGTTATGCAATGCAAAAAGACCTGTAACACTCTGCCTATGAAGAGATGTTGAGCTCCATATTATCTTGCTCCAGAAGCAAAGAGACAGAGGCTCTAACAAGAATTCATACGCTTTGCTTGTGAGAAATTTACCATTATGCTGCCAAGAATGAAAAAGAGCCTGTGCTGCAGTTTTGGATCCTACTTTTTCAATCAATATATCCCTAGCTTGCATTAAGCTCTTCCATAACCATGAATCATTCGCATTTGCCAAGACTTCCCAGAAGGTACTATTCTTCAAATAATACTTGCTCACCTATGTACACCAAACTGAATCCCCATGAGAAGAAATTCTCCACAAAGCTTTCAACATTAGAGCTTGATTCCAACTTAAGACTTCTTTAATATCAACACCACCATTCTTCTTGGGCTTACAAAATCAGACATATATTCTGAACCTTGTGTTGAACCTTGTGTTGTTTTTTCTGGTTTAGTGAACCTTTGTATCTCGGTATTATATTATAACTTAAATTTTAACAATAATGAACACTTTTTTTAGGAAACTAGTGAAAAAAATAAATATTGTGGTAAATAATTTTGATTTATCTAGTTATATAGCATACCCCCAATGATAATGAGACATAACATATCACCCCATAATTGGTTAAAAAATTATTACACCAAAATATTAATTATTCAGACAATTTTTGTTAATATATGTTCAAAGATGTTAGATATTGTTTTTGGCTATGATGGATGATTCGTTAAAGAAGTCTTTTTTCTATTTTTTTTTTAATTAAAATCGTATAGATGTGTTAATATGTTAGTACAAGAATTCTATTAAGGGGAAACTTAATTCATTTTATAATAGAAAAATCGGGGGATTACAAGGTATTACTACTGTACGATAATTACATATTTAGTATCAAAATTGCTTATTAAGTTGCATTTTTTATTTGCATTAATTTAGTATCAAAATTGACTACTAAGTTGCATTTTTCGTGGTAATGTTTTTTCCGAAAATATTTGATGGTTGCTTAAACTACGCAATTATGAGTTTATATCTTTAATCACTTGCCAAATATGCTTCAAAATTTGAATTTTCAGCTGAAATTTAAAATCCACACATTTTCCCTCTTTCTCAAAAAGATTCTATTTTAATTATAGAATGTGGTACTAGTGTCCAATGAGGAGCTTACACACACCAAGTGTATATTTGGATAACATACACTTGGTGTATTGTGTAGCTCTTGAGGACGCCTTTACGGTGCAGCGTGACTCATAGATAAGAAACATTAAATCATGACAGAGGTTTCAACATTAGTATCAAATACTCCATATGATATCTAAGAGATGTTTGTCCACTAGTAAGAAAGTAAGTCGCAGCTTAATTACTCATCAAGTTTTGGGTTCATAGCTCATGAGAAGCTAGCACCTATCAGAATTAATATTAGTAATTCGTACCCGATATCGTGCGTTAGAATGTTCCTATTGGATATACCCAAGAAGGAAATTCTTTCTTGCCAGATTAAAATTTGAGATTAATGACAAAAATACTTGACCATATTATAAAATCATAATGTATTTCACCCAAAAGTCAATAATATAATTTTTTTGAAGAAATAAAAGAGCATAGTTGACTTTTCTTTTACACTATTGTTTGTGAAATTTTTTATTACTTAGTTGCATGTGTTGTTCTCATTTGATGGTCAACTTTGACTTTATAAATCATACTCTTTTTTTTTTTTGATGGAAGGGACCCGAACAGTCTTAATTTTGTGTGCTTTTTTAATGATGCTCACTTAGCCAAGCAAGTAACTACTCCATTTATCTTCAAAATTAATCTTTATATTTATGATTTTAGATAATGGAGTTGTGATTTCTCCCTAAAAAGTAATTTTTTTTTATACCACACAAAAGATTTCAAAAATAGTAGCGTAAACAACTTTATACGACCAAAATAAAAAATGTATAAGAAATTTCTTGGAAAGAGGTAGTACTTGCTAGCATTTGATCACAATCACATGTATTGAATCAGTCGGAGTGCAGGATTAAGATCTGATATATATCTCCACTATGATAAAAAAAGTCAAGTCAACTTTTTACATCTTAGTATGAGTTAATGATCGTTGGACTTTGAGATTACTAACAAGCTACTTGATCGTGTAATAGTCCAAAATGCACTTTCATGTGAGGGATTATTATTTTCTTGACAAAATAATGATTAAGTATCCTTCGTTATTATTTATTTAGTAATGTCGATAAATTTTTTTGATAACCAGTTACCTAACATTGAGTCAACTATGACTTTATAAACCGCAATATATATTCTACGGAGTAGTGATTACACTGATTAGCACTGTTAGTTTAGCTTCAATTTGTATTTTTTTGATGTAATATACTAGTACCAATTAATATTGCTTTAATCACACAAGCTACACATTTAATCTCATAATGACAAGAGTTGTAAGTAGATGTATTAATATGAATACCTCTACGGCTCTACATGCAACTTTATAAAAGTTGCACCAAGATTATTAGTACAACTAGTTAGATCTGGCCACGGGGCGGTTTGAGACAAGTTCGGGATGAGTTGTAAACGGCGAGTCGTAGAAAGGGTGACTGTAGACATCAATATTTTGACAAATATTTTAGGTGTCATTATTAGGGTAGGAAATATTTTAGTTTAGATATAATTTTATTTCTTTAATATTTCTTACTTATTTCCCAAGCTAGCTTAGGCCTATAAATAAAATACTAGTTTAGGGTTTTAATTAGAGTGCAGTGTGTGCAGAATAAGCCGCCAAGGCCTCTGTCACCTCAGATGGAATAAGCCGACAAGGCCCCATCTCTATCCCAAAAACCTGGTTCAAGAACAAGCCTATGCCCTTGAATCACACAAATATCAAACCCCGCCCCTTTTAATTGGAATCAAGAGATCAACAAAAGTTGTATCCCCACAATTATTAATAAAACTCTTGTTCTCCAATTATTATTTCTTCCTATTATAATTTAGGTTGATTATAATTTTTTGGTTTACAAATTTGGCACGCTCGGTGGGACAATTTTTACTCTTCATCTCCGACTACAAATGGGGCAAATAGAAAAAAAAAGAAACTGAAGGTGTTGCCGCAATCGATGATTCAATGGGACTAGGCACGACAACGTACATCACAGGAAGAAGTAGCAAATAACCAAATCGTTGCTCTTAAAATTCTTCAAGTACGTGGTGTTAATTGTGTTGACTTATTGCTTTGGCAATTTAGGTGGTGGACACATGCGATCTAGCGATTGATGATGACGGAGTTCTCCTTCTTCAGCCAATCAAGATAATCAAGATGCAGTGAAGAAGCTATCTAAAAAGATTGCCGCCATCATGTTTCAAAATAAGTTTCGAGACCCGTTGTATGCAACATCAATGTCTATACAACAAGTCTCGAGGGGGCATTTGTTAATATCAATATTTTAACAAATATTTTAGGTGTCATTATTAGGGTAGGAAATATTTTAGTTTAGATATAATTTTATTTCTTTAATATTCCTTACTTATTCCCCAAGCTAGCTTAGGCCTATAAATAAGATACTTGGTTAGAGTGCAGTGTGTGCAGAATAAGTCGGAAAGGCCCCTGTCACCTCAGATGGAGCAAGCCGTCATGGCACCATCTCTCTCAAAAACCCCAGTGCAGTGAGTGCAGAATAAGTCGACAAGGCTCCTGTCACCTCAGATAGAGCAAGCCGCCATGGCACCATCTCTCTCAAAACCCTGGTGTGCAGAATAAGCCGCCAAGGCCCCCGTCACCTCAGATGGAATAAGCCGTCAAGGCCCCATCTCTCTACCAAAATCCCGATTCAAGAATAAGCCTAGACCTTTGGATCAAACAAATATCAAAACCCGCCCCTTTTAGTTGGAATCAAGAGATTCACAAAAGTTGTATCCCCACAATCATATCAATAAAATTCTTGTTCTCCAATTGTTATTTTCTCATCCCTATTTATTTTTAGGTTGAATTTAATTTTCGGTTTACAAATTAGCACGCCCGGTGGGACAATTTTTGCTCTTCATCTCCGACTACAAATGGGGCAAATAGAAAAAAAAAGAAACTGAAGGTGTTGCCGCAATCGATGATTCAATGCGACTAGGCACGACAACGTACATCACAGGAAGAAGTAGCAAATAACCAAATCGTTGCTCTTAAAATTCTTCAAGTACGTGGTGTTAATTGTGTTGACTTATTGCCTTGGCAATTTAGGTGGTGGACACATGCGATCTAGCGATTGATGATGACGGAGTTCTCCTTCTTCAGCCAATCAAGATAATTAAGATGCAGTGAAAAAGCTATCTAAAAAGATTGCCGCCATCATGTTTCAAAATAAGTTTCGAGACCCGTTGTATACAACATCAATGTCTATACAACAAGTCTCGAGGGGGCATTTGTAGATATCAATATTTTGACAAATATTTTAGGTGTCATTATTAGGGTAGGAAATATTTTAGTTTAGATATAATTTTATTTCTTTAATATTCCTTACTTATTTCCCAAACTAGTTTAGGCCTATAAATAGGATACTAGTTTAGGGTTCTAATTAGAGTACAGTGTGTGCAGAATAAGCCGCCAAGGCCTCTGTCACCTCAGATGGAATAAGCCGACAAGGCCCCATCTCTATCCCAAAAACCCGGTTCAAGAACAAGCCTAGTCCCTTGAATCACACAAATATCAAACCCCGCCCCTTTTAGTTGGAATCAAGAGATCAACAAAAGTTGTATCCCCACAATTATTAATAAAACTCTTGTTCTCCAATTATTATTTCTGCCTATTATAATTTAGGTTGATTATAATTTTTTGGTTTACAGTGACGCAGGCTCAACTCATTCTCAGGCGAGCCGAGTCGAGTTCGGGGCGAATCATATGATTGATTGAATCATATTCGACTCACGTACTTTTAGAATGGGTTGAGTTTGAGTCGGGGCGAGTCGAGTTTGAGCCGATGCAAGCTTGAACCATGTCAACTAATGGACAATTAATAAATTTAAACATTATAATTTAACAATTTCCACCTCACGACAATTTTACCTTATTTTTGTTATGTTTACTAATTTCAATACACACAAATTTTCTTTTTCATCATACTCTAACACTATTTTTCCATACTCTATTTATCTTATTTATAATAAAGCACGAATTGAATAACGAGTCGAGTTGAGTTATTAGTTGAGCCGAGTTGAGTTAGTAGACGAGTCGAGTAGAGCTGATTCGACGATTCAAGAAACCTCAACGCAGGCTCAACTCACATTTTAATGGGGCGAGTCGAATTCGAGTCGAGTCAACTAACGGGGTGAGTCAATACGAGTCAAAAGCGATTTGAGCCGAATCGAATTTGAGCTGATCACTCAACCCATTGACCAGCTCTACAACTAGTTATAAAACCCACTCTATAACTCACTTAAAATTACCATTAAAGTTGCCCTTAGGCCTAAAGGGAAAGACGACAATAGAAATTCATTAAAAATTGCAATTTGTCCTACAGAGTAATATAATTTATTCGAGAAGGAAATGACTACTCCACTTCTTAGCTTAGCTTATTCGTTTTTTATTATGGAATCTTACTCGTTTTTTGATGCAAGTGATGCAAGTGTTTGCTTACCTGATTTTCGTTGAGTATATATATAGCACATATTCACCCGTAAAGTCAGAAGAAGCATTGAAGCAATATAATTGCATCGTTCTCGACAAGTATAAGAATGGCGTGCATCAAGCTTTTAATTTCAGGGTTACTACTCATCATGTTATCAGGTTAGGCTTACTAAAGTCCAAATTCAATATTTCACTCTCATCAGTTCTAATCGATTGTCTCTTACTTACTCTATTTGGGCTAATGCCTTTCTTTATCAGTTTCAATCACGTAAATAAACATTGGCAAATGTGACAAAATAGTTCTAATTGTAATGTATGAAACAAAAATAATCCCATTTTCTCATAACAATTATAAGTTAAATCTGATTTGATTAACAATAATTCTCGTATGACTAATAACATGCACCAAATGTGTGACTCTTACAAACACTTTTTTTTTGGTTCCAATTGCTATATATATATGGTGTAAGTTCACACCTAGTGTAACATAGACTTATAGATATGAGCCTTCCACCACGACGACATCAGTACTTCATTGAGAATTCTCATCATGAAGATTTTTCCTTTATGAGCATTAATTGCATACACATTGAGTACCTAAAGCAAACAAGTCCAATACAATTGTGTTAAAGTTAAACTTATTTAGTTTAGTCCATTTTAAGTATAAATTAGTTCCACTCATTTTTAAAGCTTTATGCAAACTTTATGATGAAATGCAATTTAATAATTTGAATTTGGTTTTGTCTATTTTAGTTTAATTTAATAAACGTAATTCTTGTAGAACAAGCCTAACTCATTTCATTTTAATTGATTTTTTTTCAAGTTCCCCTCAAATTTTGTACTTTATCAACTATGCCCTTGGATTTTTGCAATATAAGAGTGAATCCCATAACTCTTATTTGAATGAGAATCCTACAATCATAAAAAGAATCCCCAGAAATTGTTGAAGTTTAGTCTTTGACAACAATTGTTTCCTTATTAGTAAAATCAAAAACTTTCTTGTCGAATCTCTTACATAGTAATTATAATGATGATTATGATTATGATGATGATGATGATATATACATGGATAATCTTTGCCAAAGGAGGTACAATGACTTTCATCTAGAAAATGGTTTTAATGTTGAAATAATATTCACAATCAAAAAATGATTATTATTATTATTATTATTATTATTATTATTATTATTATGATATCATCAACGATGATTATAACAAAAAGCTGAACTTAACTAAATAGCAGAAATGAAAGAAATTTAACTAACCAAACTAAATTGAAGTATATATCTAAAATTTAACTAAACACACAACTGAAGTTTTCTTTTATCTTGAAAAATAACAAGGTTAACTGAAGTTGTCTGTTTAAAATGCAACATGTCATATCAACAAAATAGAGCCTAAACTCACTTTCTCTATCGATCATGTGCGCGCTATAACTATAGGTCAAGCTTTGCACCAAATATAATATGCACACTAGTCACTAGCATTGATTGTTTCTTATTTACCTAATGTACATCATTAAATCATCAGGGATGACTATTGCGACCATTGATGTCGAAGTATCACAAGTAAGAGGCAGGAAAATCCAAGAATGGTGTACTATAAAGGGGTATGATTGCAGCACCGATAACAGTGGTTGTTGTCCAGGATTAACTTGTATTCCTATTCATGATTGCCCCTATTGTGTAGAGGGCCAATGTTGTAATCCTGATTCTGGGCCTTCGTGGTGGCCGTTCTACGTTAAAGATTGTTCGAAATAAATATCCTAGAGTCATCTTGTATGCTTCTCTGGTTGGTATACGTACTGATATTATTTGTGGGTTTCCTTTGTTTTCAATGTTGTTAATTAGTGCAATATGTACTGCAATCTTGTTGGTAAACAAGTGAGAATAAATATATCTATTGAGTATTGTTGTATCTACGACTTTGTTTTGTTTAATTCAATTGTTGTAGTTTAATCAAGTTCAAACATAATTTTTTTTGCAACTAAGTTCAATTCCAATAAAAGTCTTTATGCACACTAATAGAACAAAGCATTTTGCAAAAAAATCAAAATTCTGACATGAAAATTGGAACTTGAGAGTGGAGACCTCATATTTATAGGATATTTATACGGTATATTTCAATTCGAATGGGAAGAAACGTAGTGGTGGTTCATCAACTCCAGCAGACGAAGAGCGTAGAAAGAGTGGAGGCCTGCGTCGGGACGATGAGCGATTGTGTACATGTGATGAATAATGTTGATCGTAACAAACAAATGGTCTTGTTTTTTCCTTTGGGCTTTGTGATCTGACGGGTTTGGGTAAGCCCACGTCTAGCATTTCCATCAGCTAAACTAATAAAACAAGTCTCCATCAAAAAAAAAAACTAATAAAACAAGTCTCCTAAGCAAAGGAATGTACGTGTAATGTCTGAATTCCCTTCGCTACCGAAATTCTCCCCACGTACTGGCGTACTGCTCTCCAAAAGTTGTCAACGATCACATCTCTTCTCCGATGGTTGAAGTGGTAGTTGATGAGATTGGAAGTGTCTGGGTTGATTTTCTGGGTTTGCTTGCTGCCATGGTGTTAACTTTTGCTGATCAGCTGCCATAGATAGTTTTAATTTACTGTTAGTTTATGCTCTCTTTTTATCTCATCTTGACGATCGATGATACGTTTTATCAGAGGAAACTAATTGATTTCTTTAACAAAAAATGTTGCAACTCACTGAATATACGCGTACTTCAAGTTTACAGTGGCAAAATTTTTAAGGGAAAATCTACATTAGTTCGGTGGCCTTCTGATTGATTCATAGCTGTAAATTCATGTTTATTTTCACAATTCAAACAAAAGAAATATGTTGTGTCAATTTTCTATTGTCAGATTTCTAGAGTGCTCTAAACTAGGGAGCTAGTAGGGTATGCTATGGAAATTTTATAAAAAAGAGTACTCGTGGAGAAATCTGAATTAATGAATTTATTATAGATTTGTGAATTTAATTTCTTCAAGTGAATCAAGATATAATTTTCTTTTTGAATTTCTTCTAGAAAAAAGAAATATACACATAAAAGTTACGTTTGTTTATTCATTATTATGATATATACTCCTTTAAATTTCTAGGGTCAATAAATATTTTAAAACCGTCGCACTCTAGAAGAACAGGGCCTCCAAATTTTACTTGTTCCTACACAAATATCTGGCATTCACATAACAATTTTGAATTAGTTCCAATGACAGCTTAATAATAATCTATCAAAAACAGGGCAATCAGCTGCATTGCAGTAAATATGAATTGAATTTGTTATTTTCTGTGTTAGCATAGACATATCTTGCAATCAACTCAAGAATTTAAACTATTTCCACTGAGAGGTTAATGTACAAAGGCAGCAATTTGCTATTGGTCATCAACTGTATTGCACCATTCATATTCTAGCTATACTATAAGCAGTACTTGAGATTTTATACATTATGCACTTGCACTGCTAAAATTAATGTCTAATACATGTTCTGAGGTTCTCAGAGACCGGAAATGACATTCAATATAGCAGCTGGTTTAGGTCTGCTATCCCTCATCGCAGCCAGCAAGACTGAACTTGACAAGACAATTGAACTGCGTAAACAGATGGAAGGTTTTCTTCAAAGCATTAAAGAGGAACACCACAGCAATAACTCAACCCAAAGCTGCCAAATCCTGGTGCTACTTACGCTGTCAGTACCACTGTGGATGGCCACAGCAATGTTAGTCCGTATTCTCTGACGGATCATGCACCATCCTTTGTCCAGCAGGAATCAGGAGCCAGTTTTGTGTGTGATCAGGATTGGAATATGCATGAAAAGGAGGTGTGTGTGGATGGAATAGATCATCTTGAGGAGCAATTGGCTGTTGAACTTGATTATGCTTTTTTACTTCTGCTCCCATTCTAGTTATTTGCATTTGTGCTCAGGAGGCACAGGCTAGCAACTGATTGTACTATGATTGCAAATACTTCCTTCTGATTTGCTGCTTTTAATTACCTTGCAAAATGAAGAATTAGATTCTTGTCATAGTTAGATACTTCTGGAAACAGTCTCCCGATTTCTCAAATCGGGGTAAGGCTGCGTACATCAGGCTCCCTCAGTACCCCATTTGAGATGGGAGCATGCTGGGACTGTTGTTGTTGTTGTTGTTGTCATAATTAGATACTTAGATGTACTTTGGCGTTTGTGATTCTTGCCCTTGTGGTCTGTTGATGAAGTTCACATACCGAGATCGAATACTGAAAATTTTCAGCTAGTTTTTTACACAGGTAGCATACATACAGTAGGATTGTTGATTATTCTGAACAAAATGAAATGCCTTGCAATCTCATGACAAGTCATAACATCTATCCTTCTCTTTTTAATGTCCTTTGTGCAAACTTCTTGGTCCTAATATTGATTTAATTTAAATGGCAGGAGCACTGCAGTGACACAGTAACTCAAAGCATCAGTATGAGCTCTGGGGAGGCAATCATCGATCCTCAGGATGATGATACTGATGCAGATAATGGCGGAAACTCAGAATTTTGTGGAGTTCCTCCACTTGAGCTTGAGAGACGGCTGCATGAGCTGTTGGAAACGCGACAAGAAGAACGGATCCGAGAGCTAGAAGCTCATCTTGAACGCATGAAGAGAAAGCTTCACGATAAAGAGGTCGAGGTCACTTGGTGGAAGGATACTGCTAAGCTCATGTCCCAGCAGATCACTGCAGAACCTTCACGCCTCCAGAGGTACAAAGCCTCTTATCAATTACCCTTCTTTTTTTTTTGCCAACATATGACAATATGATCTTATAATAAGAGCAAACCTTGAGCACAAACTAACAAATAAATAGCTACAATCATTTGCCGACCGTCATTCTGTAAACATTTTCCCGACTTTCGGGATAAGGCTGCGTACATCAGACTCCCTCAGTATCCCATCCTAGATGGGATTAGACTAAGTTATTGTTGTTGTTGTTTTTTGTTGTAATAATACTTTTGCCAACCACTTTTTAGCATCGGGGTAAGGCTGCGTACTGACTCCCTCAGTACCCCATCTTAGATGGGAGCAAGTTGGGATTGTTGTTTTTTTTGACATATGCAGATTGGTGTCCTTTTTTGCAACTAGTTTCTGAAGGAATTGGCGGAAATTGGAGAGTTGCAGTGTAGACGAGCCTCTGGTTCTCTGTAGAGTAAAAAGGGAGATCGATGTTAACCGTTTTAAGGTCTTTTTTTTTTTCTTTTTTCCCTTGTACATTGGCACACCTCATGCCTAGAGCTCGATCTCTATGTGACTATGTGTTTTGTCCAGTTATATATCATGTCCAGAAACACCTCTTGAACTCTTGCTTTTTTGTAATCATCATCATCATCGTTTAGTGTATTTGGCGAATCAAGACTCTTGAAAAGATTGAGCTTAATTTTGTATCGTTTTTCTTAGTATAGACGACTTTAAATTACTAGCCTTTCTGAAACACGGCACCTATGTCTACCTACAAATTAAAAGAAAAAATAATCTTCCGAACAAGTTGATCGAGGGATGGATATAAGGGTGTAACCTGGCCTGCACGGTATATAATGTTGCGTACTAATTAAATTCAAGTAATAGTGTGATACCGCATATATCCCCGTGTTATTATTGATCATTATGTTCACGACATCATGCTTATTTTATTTGTTGCATTGTGAGTATGTTCCTGAAATGTTCATCTATCCTTCCAGTCATTGACCCTAACTTAATACTCAACAATGAAGTATAGCGAAACGATGTATAAGCCAACGCTGAAAGAAAGATAGTACTAGTATTTAACTTGCCACAGTTGCCAGTGTAGCCATTGAGATCGATATAATTTATGTGGAATTTCACACTACCGAAAGGGTACTGAACAAAGTCAAACATTTTTTTCTTTATAGAGCTGTAGTATGGTCTTCAGATTGTTCTTAATGATTGGTTCCTTAATTTCTTCTCTGAATATCACCCTTTTAAAAAATAAAAAATAGAAAAATTGTGTGGACACTCTTATTTTCAACATAGTGGGCAAACTTGACTTTGCACTTCTCAAAAATCAAAATTCCTAGATAACATTTTTTTTTCCTGGAGGGAATATTTTATACTTGTACAAAAATGTACACTAAAGTCTGACCTAGGAGTGATAATGAGCCGAGTCGAGTCCGAGTTTGGGTACTATCGGCTTAGCTCACAACTCTTTTTTGGTGAGCTCAAAGCTCACCAAACTTTTAAATTCAAGCTCGACCGGCTTCATAAGAAATTAAGTAAGTTCGGCTCGAGCTCAAACTCATTTGGTCAAGCTAAAACGCTCACGAGCTACCGAGCTTGAGCTTAAAACTCA
>ONZK01004347.1:8845-30349 GCA_900322385.1 Pharnaceum exiguum | reverse complement strand
TCATGCAAGTTTTCTAGTCCACCTAGCCATTCTAAACATGCCATTCGGGGGACTCCTAGCATATAACAAACAAGGTAAAGTATAGGTAATATGAATTACCTCAATCCAAAGCTTAGTTCACAATCCAAACTTATCAACACACACTAGGCAAATGGTTCGTCGTCACAAGGAGTATCGTCTACAATTCATCAAAATTCCATAATAAAACCATAATTAACATTAAATAAATAAAAATAATATAAAAATTATTATTTTTTATTTATTGCACAAAAATCGAAAATACCAAATAAAAACAAAACCCAAAAGGGTTAGGGCACACATGGCTTCTAGCCGTGTGCGCCGCTCGGCCTTCACTCGGATTCGGCCGAGTGTGGCCAAGCCACACCGGGCACAGCCCAGCCGTGCTTGGCTGGGCTGCTTCCCGTGTGTGTGTCGGGTGGGAACATTCCCTCTCGACACACACACACACGTCGGCCACTATGGCCGACGTGGTGGCAGTCGGCAAGGGGAGGGGGAGACGGAGAGGGAGATAGGAGAGAGGACGGCGTGGGTTCCCTTCATGGGACCCACCCGTCGGCGGCAAGAGAGGAAAGGGGGAGGGGGTCGGCGAAGGGAGGAAAAGAGAGGAGAGAGAGGGGAAGAAAAGAAAACCTGAAAATTCTTTCTGACAACTTTGGGGGCTTTCTCTAGGTTAAACCAATATATATAGGCTACCTAGAAAAATCCAATTTCCCTTTTTAGAAAACAAAATAACTCTCTCTTTCCATAAAATAACCCGAACTCCCACTTTCCATAAATAATTAAACCGTAAGATTATTAAATTAATCTCACCATTTAATAAAAATTCATTTAAAGTATTTATAAAAATATTTTATAAATACGGGGTTTCACAAAATTGCATTCTTGAGAAAGGGTAATTGTAATACTACCAAGAATGCACGGTTGAAAGAGATATTTCGTAAAAGAAAGATTTTTACGAAGTAGTAAAAATGACTTCTCTTTCTAAACTTTCTCTCTCTAAAATTCTCTAGTTTTAGGGCAACCTAAAGCTAAGCCATGGCTAAGAGAGGACGAGGTAGAGGACGGGGAAAAGGGATTGGTAGAGTTCCATCACCACAAACACAACAAACAAATCAAACACAACATAATGAGAATCAATCGGCCAGATCTGCAGTTTTTGGACCCTAAACTGCAGATGCGAGAATGAGGAAATCAGTTGAAGAAGTTCAAGGTGTTATTACCTTTAGTTTGGGGGGGAGTGTAGAAGGTACACCAAACCCTCAAATAGTAAATGAAGTGATTACTCCTATTGCTACTGAGATAAACGGTGATAATACTGAACATGAAACAGTGCAACAACAGCAACATCCTGGTGCCCAGAAACCGTGGACAGCCCTGTTTGTAAGTCCAGATTTAAATGATGATGATTCACTTGATTATATACCACCAACAGGTAATGTTAAAATTATAGTTGATGATATTAAAGATGAGGTTCAATATTGGAAAAACAGCGTGGTTTGTCATGTTTTAGGAGCTAACCCTCCCCTTCATGTTATGAATGGATTTATCAGAAGGGTGTGGCAAAAATTTGTTATTGATAAAATAGGTTCTATTGTAAAGGGCCTATTCATTATTCGTTTTGATTCTCTTGAAGGGAAAGAGAAAGCTATGAACTATGGTAGGTTAATGTTTGATAAGAAACCTGTTATAGTTAAAGCATGTAACCCAAATATGGATTTTTCAGATTTTGATGTTTTCAAAATCCCAATTTGGGTTCAATTTCCTGGCCTTGATATCAAATATTGGGGTAAATAAAGTTTATCGAAGATTGCTAGTCAATTGGGTAAGCCTATAAGGATGGATAAAGCCACATGTAGGAGGGAGAAATTAAGTTTTCCTAGAGTCTTGATTGAAATGTCAATTGCAAAGGAAGTCCCTGAAGAGATTGCCTTTGAGAATGAACATGGTGGTATCTCAAAGCAAAGAGTGTTCTATGAATGGAAGCCAGTGCAATGTTCTGAATGCTACTTGTATGGCCATGCTGCTACTGATTGTAGAAAGCAAAAAAAGCAACAGAATCATGAGGAGGTAAGAAAGGAGACTGGGGAAGCAATAACGCAGGAAGAAGTTGCTACTGATAGTAATGGAGTAGATAATGGCAGAAAACAAGATGAGGCTTTGATTACAAGATCTCAAAATTCTTTTGCAACTCTTGAAAGAATTCATCATGATGTGGCTATGGGTAGATTGGGCTTTATCTCTGTTGCTGCTCTAAATGAGAATATTGAAACAAGCAATAGCATGAATGATGAGAATCTGCAGAATCTGCCAAGTTCTAAGGTACCTCCAACTCCCCCCTTAAATGGATAGTATTCTTATATGGAATGTTAGAGGTGTAAATTATCCAAAAAAACAAAAAAAATGTTATGAATTTTTATTTTTGGTAATGATGTAGGTTTTGTAGCTTTATTAGAAACAAAACTTAAAACAAAAAACATTAGCAGTTTTATGAGTTTGTTTAGTAATTGGTCTATTGCTACCAATTTTAATAAACATCCTAATGGTAGAATTTGTATAGCTTGGCTACCAAATATTTATGATGTCAACATAGTCTATGTCTCAGATCAACTTATTCATTCCAAAGTATATCATTGTCCAACTGGTAAATCGTTCTGGTATTCAATAATTTATGGACATAATGATCAAGTTGAGAGAAGTAGGTTGTGGAAGGAACTGTGCAGTCTTGGGAATGGTATGCAAGAAGCTTGGTTGGTGGCTGTTGATTTTAACAATGTCCTATTTTTTGATGAGAGAATAGGATCTCAAGTGACTGTGAATGAGATCAAAGATATGAAAGAGTGTGTTGAACAATGTGAATTGAAAGACATGCTTAGTAGTGGAGCTTTCTTTACTTGGAATAACAAGCAAGCTGGTGATGCTAGAGTTTATTTCGGAATTGATAGAGCTATGATCAATGATGAGTTGACTATGGAGTTTCCTGCATGTAGAATTCATTTTCTACCTGAAGGACTTTATGACCATTGCCCTGGTTTGATTTCTCTATTCAAAGAGAAAAAACAACATAAAAAGTAGTTTAGATATTTTAATATAGAGAAGAGCTGGAAAGAGGAAGTAATAGGTACTCCTATGTTTAGTGTTGTAACTAAGCAAAAAAAGACTCAAACCAATCTTGAGTGCACTGAATAGAGATTTATTTCAAGATATAGAGAAGAAAGCATTGAAAGCCACTCAGGATCTGTATGAATGCCAGATGAAAATTCAGTCCTTACAGTTTGATGCTAGTCTAATTGATGAGGAAAGAAGATTAGCTAGCTTATGTAGCTTTACTTGTAAAGCTAGAGATGAATTCCTTTATCGATCAAAAAGCCAAAACTCTTTGGTCAAAGGAAGGGGATCAGAATACTGCATTTTTTCATGCCTGTATTAAGAAAATGCAATATAGAAATGCAGTTTATAGGATCAAAGATGAAAATGGAGTTATGTGTACTAAAGAAGAGGACATCAAAAATGCTTTCTAGTGTTACTACATGAAGCTGTTGGGCTCAAAAGTTGAAAAAAGAATGCATGTTGATAGTTCTGTTGTGAAGAAAGGAATTGTTCTCTCTATAGAGCAAATTGAATTTTTGAGTAGTCCTTATGATGCTGATGAAGTCAAGAAGATTATTTTTTCCATTCCAAACTGCAAAGCTCCTGGGCCTGATGGGTTCACTAGCAAATTTTACAAGGATAACTGGCATATCATTGGAAATGAAGTGACAGAAGCTGTTATGAATGTCTTGTCTACTGGAAAGCTCTTAAAAGAGGTAAATAATACTACTTTGTCTTTAATTCCAAAAGTCAAAGTTCCTGTTTCAGTAACTGATTTTAGGCCAATTGTATGTTGTAATGTTGTTTACAAATGTATATCTAAGATGATATGTGGCAGACTGAAAACAGTATTACCCTCTATTATTTCTAGCTCTCAGAGTGCTTTCATTGAAGGAAGAGTGATTGTTCATAATATCCTTGTATGTCAAGATTTAGTCAGGCATTTTAAGAGGAAGAATGAAAAACCACAAGTCCTCTTAAAAATTGACCTTAAAAAGGCCTATGATTCTATTGATTGGTCTTTTGTGGAAGAGATGCTCATGGCTTTACAGTTTCCTTGGAAGTTTGTTAAGCTTATCATGAACTGTATTACTTCTCCTTCTTTTTCCTTCAACTGAATGGAGAAAAGTTTGGTTTCTTCAAAGGCCAAAAAGGTCTAAGGCAAGGAGATCCTATTTCTCCACTGCTCTTTGTCCTTGTTATGGAGTATCTATCAAGAATGTTTCAAATGGTAGCTGAAATGGAAAATTTTCAATTTTTCCATAGGTGTAAAGAGCTCTCACTGAACCATTTATGTTTTGCTGATGTCTTAGTAATGTTTTGCAATGGAGACTACCAGTCTGTTCTACTGTTATTGAGAGGCTTTGAGACATTCTCACTGGCTTCATGTTTATCTGCAAACAAAAGCAAATCAGCTATTTACTTCTGTAATGTAGATAGCCTTGAGAAAGACAGAATCTTGCAAGTCTCTGGTTATTGTGAAGGTATATTGCCTTTTCCTATTAATGCAAAAAGATTATCTGTAAAGGATTCTGAATGTCTTATTGAAAAAATCACAATGAGAATCAAAGTGTGGAGCTCAAGACATCTGTCTTATAGTGGAAGATTAGTCCTGGTGAACTCTGTCTTGATGTCCTTGTTTTCTTACTGGTGTTTCATATTTATTCTTCCCAAGACAATACTAAAGGGTATAATTAGTGTATGTAGAGCCTTCTTATGGGAAGGTAAAGCTACTCCTAGTCGTGTACCTTTGGTGAAATGGGATAGTGTATGTATGGACAAAGCTCATGGTGGATTGGGAGTGAGAGACTGCATCATTTGGAATATAGCAGCCATTGGGAAATTAGCTTGGAATATTTCTTGTAAAGAAGACATTCTTTGGATCAAATGGGTACATCAGATTTATTTGAAAGGGGAGAGCTGGTAGGATTATATACCAAATACTGATGTCAGCTGGTCTTGGAAGAAGAATTTTCTCAACCAAAGAAAAGATAAAGCCAGGTATGAATGGATTGCAATGGAGTCACACTAAATCAGGTATTTACTCTGTACATAGTGCTTATGTATGGCTAAAGGGTGCTCACCCAAAGATTGCCTGGGATAGATGGGTTTGGAATCGATACAACATTCCAAAGCACTCTTTTATTTGTTGGCTGTTGGTTCAGGATAAACTTCAAACTAGGAATAGATTGGCTAAGTTTATCATGAACATGCGTATCTTATGTCCTTTGTGTGAAAGACATCCAGAAACTGCAACACATGTTTTCTTTGAGTGTGATGTTACTTCAAGATATCTGCAGCTTTGGAAGAATAAGATGAAGATTTCTTGCAACCAGAACAATGCTGTGAGATTATGGAGATGGATTGATAGAAAGTTCAAAGGAAAAAGTGAACTGAAGAAGATTTATTTGGCGAGTTTTGCAGCTCTTATTTACGAGACTTGAAAAGGTAGGAATGTGGCTGTATGGGAAATGCAGATTGAAAGGCCAGAAAGTCTAATTGCTAGATTGTGTTTTAGTGTTAGACTAAGAGTTAGTAATCTCATGAAAAATGTAATTCCAGTGTATACTGGATGGATTTATGATTTCATGTAATAGTTTTAAGATGTATTAGAGTGCTTCTCAGGTAGTACTGAAGATGATTATGTAAAACTATGACCTCTTTTTGAGGTATGTTTATTTTGGGAAATAAAATCTTATTTACCAAAAAGAAAAAAAAATGCACGGTTAAAAAAGATTATAAAAACCTATTATACTAATGGTGTAACTTTCTTTTTCTGTAACTTCCTTTGATATTGTCGTTACCCTCCTGTTGTAAAGGGCGAGGTGTTAAAATTAAGATTTTATGATGAGATAAGACATCATTTAAAAACTTGAATTACAAATATATATTATTCAAGAAAACTTTAAGATTTAGTTCATAATACTCGTTAATATTGAGTGTCAACTGTGATCAACATTATGATCATGTTACACCGCGATCATTTCTAAATATATGACTATGACTATTGCCATCGATAACAGATCGAGATCCTTTACGATTCACAATCAAAAATATTTTTTAATAAATGTTGGCTGAGTTTGGGTTGCTGTTAAGTATTGTGATGTAGTAAGTGTTGTAGGTGAAAGTGCTTTCACCTCAGCTCGGGAATATGTGAGGTGAAAAAAACAACTTTCAAATCTTATACTTGAAAAGTGGTTTCACTCAAAGTACTTTTGAAAAAACTACCAATCACCCCCAAAAAATAAAAGTACTGTCGAAAGCACTTTGAAGCCACTTCAACTTCAACCCTAAATGCAGCCGTTATGTGGCAAGACTTCAAAATTGTTGTATACATTTTAGAACGGTCAAATATTGCTTACTAGCACGCAGCTAGCCTATTGGGACCTAGCAAGTCTTTGGCATAACGGGTGTACCGGTACACTTTGTGGATTTATAACTAATTACAAAGAGACTGACTAATGGCATTAAAAATGTGACTAGTGATATATGTTGTAATTTAATACTAGTTAATAATTATAAATTAATAAAGTGTACCCGTACACCCGGTGTATCTAAGAACTCGAGATTGGGACCGAGGTAAGTAAGGATGCGGCCGGAACTTTGAGCTAGGCTACATTCATATGGGAATGACCTGGCCTAGTACTAGATCAGACGAGAAGAACTTTGAGGATGGGATAAAAAAATAACCCCTCCAAGTGTTGGACTCCAAAAGCTGCCTTTTAGTGAGAGAGAGAAATGGGTCTGACCCATGGAACATGGAAAGGAACCTACTCAAAAAAAGAAATTAGGATTTACCCTCGGAGGAGGAAATCCTAATTCTCCAATGTACCTTTTTAAAAAAAAAAAAGTGTTGGACTCCAAGAACTTGCAATGACAATGACGAATACTTGTATCGTACACCCGGTGTACAGGTGTATCTTGTTCTATACACCATCTTTTGTTTATTTCTCTTGTTTTAGGCACAATACTTAATAAAAATAAAGGGCCCAATCTTGTAATCATCTACATACAAAGATGGGTGTACGGAGGAAGGTAGTGTATGATATAATTTACCGACAATGACAATAGTCGATATATGATCATATGGTCCACATCCACCGGAAGTAAACTCTTTGGACTGTAACATGCACTCAGGCAGATCATCCATCCAAATGTTAAATAAGTTCACAGTAATATAATATGTCATTCCCTTGACGCACACTTCTGAATATATAAATAGTGTCATGATTATGCTTTTATTGTTCCAACAACGTACGTAATATGTCGCCTTCTCTACTATTAGAGTTTAATATTATCAACTATTCACCTCGACTGAAAACTGTTCGTGGAAAGACTATTATCTAAACATAATTGTTAAGGACAATATATTTTTCTTTTTCTTTTGGGATGAACAGTACAACTTAGTGCCACATAATTTATTAGTATGTTATGTGGTCTGTGAATAGCTATTTGGGTTTATTATTCTTAATTTCTTATGCAATTAATGAGAAACTGATGATCAGCTAGCTCTTATCTCTTATCTTCATTGAACTTTTTAGCAAATCCCATTATATACCCAAGAGGTATTAGCCCACTGATAAATAAGTTGTACCTTATTCATCAGGTTTTGGGTTCAAACCTCTTGTGGAGCACTTACTGGAATTAATTCCAGTAATACCCGAAGTCGTGCGTTAGCAGGTGCTCTTTAGCCACGCCCAAAGAGGGAGTGCATGACGCTGCTATGTTGGGAAGGTGTGGCAAGATATTGAAGGAGATTTACTCTTGCAGTCTAGCTACACACTTAACTTTTTCCTTTTCTTTTCTTTAGAGTCAAATTATGATAAAAATACGCTTGGTTGAACATTTTTCTCCATAGAAAGTTGATTTCAGTTGGTATGTTTGGTTTTATTTGCGAATTAGCATTTTATGAAGAAATGAAAAGTAAAAGAGCTTACTTTTTTCTTGAGGGGAAGTAAAAGAGCTTACTTTTAGCTAGCTGGAGGTTGGTAATAAATTACCTCCATCTTATGGGAGAAAAATTTCCCGAGAACTTGCACTTCTCGTGTGGTTGTTAATCAAACAACTATTTGTATATCTTTCAAGAATTGCCAATTCATGTGTTTTTATTTGTGAACCAAAGAAGATCCGAGTTATTTCTATTAAAACAATAAAGGTTAGAAAAAAATTAATGAAATCACATGCATGATCAATGATGATTTACATCTCCCTTTATATGAAAATGTATAAAAAATATACTATCATAAAAGAACAAGACACCTTCACAATAATCCACCCATTAACAAATGAATTTACCATTAAATTTTTTGGTCCATATTTTTGAAAGGTTAAATTCATATTTTAAGAATAAGTATTAATAATGTGAACCAGATATGAAATGTTGCATTAATTGTGATAAATAATTATATATTGGAAGGTTTGAAATATTTTCCCAAAAATTCTAAAAATTATTTTAAGAATTTCGATTTAAAAAAGTCTAGTTATTCAAAATGGCTAGGACATGGTGACCTGCTATCTCCATATTTTTTTGTTATTTGTATGTAGGTCCTTCCAAGATTTTGAAGAAGACACTTTTGGAGAAAAAGCTCAATATACATCCTAAGTGTATTCAATTACATTTGAACCACTTGATCCTTACCTATGATTTAATCATATTAATCAGAAGGGGAATTTCTTCAATTTAAAGTGTAGCCCACGTAATACAAACTTTTTAACTTATATTTGGATTTACAAAGCCAAATATCTTCTTTGAGGGAGTTTAAGATTCTATCAATGAAAATAAAGATTTGTAGAAGGTACACTTCATGTTAAGTACCTAGGCCCGACTCTTTGTTCCAAAAAGCTTTCTATATCACTCTTTTAGACTGTGCTAGGTTGCCCGTACTTGACAACATCAAAGCCAAAGCTTTACAATGGTTTAATGCTCTCTTATCATTTGCAAATACTAAATAAATGATCTTCCTAAGTTGGGAGAAAATTTGCTTGAATAGTAGAGAAGGATGGATGTAATGTGAAACAACAGTTATGGTGAAGACATGCAATTTGGAGGCTCATTCATGAGAATTCGATCAATCTCTTCAGCTAAAAGATACTTTCTAAATAGTTACGTGTTAGGAGAAATTCCAATGAATATGGCTTTGTAGATCAGATTACTTGATGTCAATAATGATATGGTCACTAAAGCAGGTTCAATTTAAGCAACTGATGGGGTACATTTATATTTTTACCAGCTGAACAAAATAGAGCCTAAATAGACTAATAAAAGCTCAATATTGATAGAGTTTCAATAATAAATTGTGTAAAATTATTGATTAGGGACTTAGGGTATGAAATCAGGTTTGCACCGTATTGTCATTTTGCAGATAAAACCACACGGTCACACCCTTACTTGGCGAATTTCAGGCCCGAGGTCTGCTATTCAACGGACATAACTCCTAGTCAGATTACCGCCCCCACTCTCATGCTCCAATGCACTTGTACGTGAGTCCCCCTTTATTTCATAACTAATAATATATCATTCCGCATTAGATTCCCTTCTGTTCCTTGAAATTCCAAGACTTTCGTTCTTCTATTCCTTTCTTTAACATTATTTTCCTTCTATTCCTTTGTATAACATTATAATCCTTCTATTCCTTTGACTAACATATCCGCCAGCTTCCTTTATTTCTGTTCCCTCTCCTCGGTCTTGCTTCCCCTCTTAATTAATCTTCATCGTCTACTCTCTTTTTTACTTATCCCTAGCTACTCTCATAAGTCACATATCTCACATCTCTCTCTTGCAAGAAGCAACCTTTTTGAGTACAGAGAAGGTAACGTTTGTCTTCTTTATTTTTTGGGTTGTATTTCACGTCCATTTGAAGTAACTTGATGAACATGATGATAAGGGTTGACAACGTAGCGTATATGGTAACTTAGCTAATTTCTTTGTTTGTCGTTGTTTCAGTAATTTCAGGCTGAATATATTGTGAAAGCAAAGAGAAGGAAAAAAGATGATGCCTGAAAATGGACAACTCTCAGTTCCTCCTGGCTTTCGGTTTCATCCAACTGATGAGGAGCTCATTTACTATTACTTAAAGAAAAAGGTTTCTTATGAAGCCATAGACCTTGATGTTATTAGAGAAGTTGACCTCAACAAGCTTGAGCCATGGGATCTCAAAGGTTAGATGCTTTCTCAAGTCTCCCTTGATCATTTTTGTGTTTCGTTTTGGGGCGCCAAAAGGGTAATGTCTAGTTCTAACTTCTAACTCTTTCTAGTCTTTTAATTTTCTTATAGGTATATATAAATGTCAAATAAAATATGACTACGTAAAGAGATTTGAACATGAAGTCATGGGATCTCATCATCTCTAAAATTTCTACTTAATTAGTCAGCTGATGATGAAGGGTACCAAGTTTTCTTGAAACCATTGTAGTTGTTCTACAACTTTACCGGTTTCATTTGTTCAAAAATAACAAATCTAGCTAGTTCATACCAAAAACACACATCGACCGATAAGTTCTTTGTAGGCATAGTATATATGCAAGAAATTTCAAAAACATTTGGGCATGAGTTCTAGTGTTCTACACACATTTGCAATATCCCTAGTCTAGCTAAGCCCTTTCTCTAAAAGGTGTTTGAAACCCTATTCTCATGAGGTAGTTTGTAGTTTTAAAAAGTTGTGATAAATCTCTCCTCATTTGAAAGTATTGAAACCCTATTCTCATGAGCTAGCATGCAAGGTCCATCTCCGACTGATCAAGCTCCTATTATTCTAGCTAGGGTTTCTTTTCTTTAAAGTTAATTACTTCTATTGTTTAAAGTTTCTATATGCATTAATGCATATTTCCCAATTTGTTAGATCCGGAGTTCAACTTATCTGTCCCATTTTGTATATTTCAAAAACTTAACAGTAAAAAATGAAATCTATTATAGTTAACGAGGTCAGCTGTAATCATGAGTGATCAATATAAATTAATTAACTTTGAACATAAAATAGCTCATAGAAAGAATGTATAAAAGATGATCTTGATTGCTCTAATCAAGTCCAGATTGTGCGTCCGTTTATAATTGTTTATACGACAAGTTATAGTCTAAAGATTGAGAAAAAAAAAACAATTAAAAGGTTATTTTTGATATTTAAGGGTTACATCATATAGACATATCGTAGTCAAACAATCAAACATATTAATGTAATAAGATGCTAAAGATGTCTCGGAAAGAAACCAAAAAAAAAAAGATGTCTCGGAAATCTTTCTTTTAATAACCAAAAAATACTGAAAAACATTCTCACACTAATTTGTTCAGCCACAGAAAGAGTAACGTTGTACCCGCGATGGGTATTGGTTTACATTTGACTTACAAGAAATAGATCCATCGTCTTTCACGAATCACGACTTTAAGGGTGTTTCCAATTTTCCATGCTTACTTTATTTGCATTTTGCTGCGTGATTTACAAAAATATGCATCCTTGAAGACGCGAAACATAAAAAAAGTCAGCATAGGATCCCTCCAAGTGAGTGTGCGTATCAAACTAGTATACAATCTGACGCTGAAATCAATATTGCTACAATTCATGCAGATAAATGCAGGATAGGGTCAGGACCTCAAAACGATTGGTACTTCTTTAGTCATAAGGACAAAAAGTATCCGACGGGTACACGAACAAATCGTGCAACTGCCGCTGGTTTCTGGAAGGCTACAGGGAGAGACAAGGCAATCTATTATGGCAATGCCAAGCGGATTGGTATGCGGAAAACATTGGTGTTTTACACTGGACGAGCTCCTCATGGACAAAAGACTGATTGGATTATGCATGAGTACCGCCTTGAGGATGACAATCATCATCTCCAGGTATTCACGATGAATTTCTTTTGGTACCAACTTCATCCAAACAAATTTATCCAATCGATAGTAAAAAAACAAAAATTCAAATATTTTAACAGTAAATTTTTTATTTAATTGATATATATAATATATTGTCAATTATGAGTGGATAATTATTCACGCAAAGAGTATATAAATTATACAGTAGAACTCCTATATAAAAAGAAAAATGAAGTAGACTCCTAAATCATATTCGATCCCTGCTGTAATAAGTTACAACATATCCATCGGTATCATAATAGTTGCTTGCAATATTTACTTTTTCAAAATTTACAGTCACTACTACTTTAACCAAAGATAATTATAAAATTACTACGGAGATATAAATGATAATCTATGGATCTATACACTTTAAGTTTCAAATAAAAATGATAATCTAGGAAAATAGGATACAACTGGTACTTACAGTGTAATGATCTGTAGTCGTGGACTCTTTTAATTAGTTGGCTTATATGACTATTTTAATCATTAGGTGAAGTGCACGTGTGAATAATTCCAAATTCCTTGATCATGTATAATTCCAAATTTTTTTTGTGATTGTTGGATCTTGAGTTCAAGTATTCAAAGTAGCTATCAATTCTTATTAAGAGCTCGCCCGTTAGAAGTTCGTACTTCAATACTTCATAGTTCATAGTATCATACCATGTCAGTTGTTACACTTGAGTTCATGGTCAAACACCTTATATGTATCAACAAAATGCCAAAGCTTGAAATTGCGCAACAGATAATACATTTTCGTAAATGTGTGCACAGATCGGTACTTGTAGTCTTGCACACTTGACTTTGTTAGGTCAGATTTATAACATGTACTGTATTCGACTTTGTCAACGATAGATCAACATATTGAAAAAGTATTTGCTGCCTAAGTCATTTCTAGCATACTAAATAATTACACTTATGTTAATTGATGAATGAAAAAGGTTTTGAATGTTTACATCAATGTGAATTAGCTGATCAACTTTTATTGTGCAAATATTTTTGCAGCATGAAGATGGGTGGGTGGTGTGCCGAGTGTTCAAGAAAAAGAATCCTGGAAGAGGCATACAACCCGAACTACATCAAGAAGATGATCACTACAACTCTCACTCCTCTTTTACTTCTGATGATCACCATCATTTCATGAAGCCTAATGGCAACGCTTCGCCTCTTTCTCAGCTTCCACCGCGACAACACAGCTATATTCAACCAATGATGTTGACGAACAATCACAGCTACACCTTCGACGGTGCCATGCATCTACCACAATTGTCGAGCCCGGATTCAGTAGCCGCCAATGGAAGCCTTATACACAGTACCATGGACAACTTACTGAGACTAACCTCCCCTGGCAGTGGGGGATCGATACTTACAACTCAGCCGCTTCTAGGTGGAGGAGGTGAGCGGCTGATTAATGGTGGCGAATTTGGATTCTTGGACAAGCTTCTAGCGAGCTACCAGAGCTTGGACCAACACCAGCAGGTAGCATCTGAAAACAAGTTGGTAACTGTTGCTGATCATGACATTGGTGGACAAAGCTCAGCTAGCCCTCTTGAAGTACCTCCTAAGTTCCCTTTTCAATGCCTTGGTTTTGAGTCAGATTTGTTGAAGTTTTCCAAATAATAATATGCTACCGCACTAGTTATGGTGGTTTAATTTCTTTCGCACCCTTATTCACGAATTACTACTCCAATTACACACTACAACACTAAAAATCTTTATTTGTTAGTTATTAATTTATATTCTTCCTCGTACATCTAATTCTTTTTTAAGGGAGAATGAAGAGAGTTTTTATTAAATAATAGTCGTACGGCATCTACAATTAAAATTGATATCAATAAGATATGAAACCAATAGAGCAGAATGCATTCGATAACAAAACTAACTGGTAGCATCCCTCTATACTTGAACAACTTCCTTTTCATCGCTGTCTTCAATTGAGCAGCCTTTGTGCGGAAGAGCCCTATATAGCATTGAAGAATGTTTGATTCTGATATTGATCTTTCCATCTTGATGAACACAACTCTTTGTAAATCCATGTGGTCATTGAACTATATAATAACAGTTACTCTCATAACTAAATAAACTACTCTTACTATGGAAGAGACTACTCTTACTATCGAAGAGACTGGTTTTATTAGTACTAAAATTGAAACTAGACAAAAAAATATTATAAACTTAAACTTTTGGGGAGTCTAGGGTTTTTTTTGGAGGAGAGGCTCGTACATCTAATTCGTTATGACTTGTTTCCGTTAATGACCTAAGAATGTAGGGTTGGACATAATTACAAGACCAAATCATCGATCGTTTGGATACTTTTTTTTTTGAAGGGAAAAGAGAGTTTTTATTAAATAATAGTCATACGGCATCTACAATCGAAATTGATATCAATAATATGATATGAAATCCATATTGCAGAATACATTTCTCTCTTGTTAAACTAGTGGTGGAGCCAGAACAATTGTTTTGGGGTGCCATACATAAAAATCAAGGGTAAAAATGGGTATAAACTTTTTTGAATTTTTTTTAAAGGTATATTTTGTAAAAAAAAAAAATGGGTGGTCATATGACCCCCTATGAGTGTATGTGGCTCCGCCACTGTGATAAACGATTTCCTTTTTATCGTTGTCTTCAATATTCAGCAGCCTTTTCACATAAGCGTCTTCTAAAGTTTGAAGAATTTCTGTTTATGATATTAACCTTTCCATCTTGATGAACACAACTCTTTGTAGATCCATATGATCATTGAACTTTATAATACCAAGAGCTCTCATAACTAAATGAACTCTTACCATAGAAGAGACTAGTTATATTCGTACTACAACTAAAACTAAACTATAACCAAAAACTAAACTAAAAACTATTTAGAATTTAAACTTTTGGGCGCTTACCATTAGTGTATAAAGCACTAATGGCAGCCCCTACTGGAGGTGGAGGGTAGGGTTTTTTTTTTTTTTGTATTTTTTAGAGAGGAGGGAGAATGGAGAGAGATGATCTTGGTGTACTTCACATCTTTGTTATGATAAGATTCCTTGTTGGATACTTTATTTGTTGCTAGGGGCATATCCTTCATTAGTCATTATTTATTAATTTATCCGACAATACATACATGCCGAAGTTCATGCATGATATTTTCTAATACCATAATTTAGAGGGCTTCAAGTGCTGGTGCAAGATGGTTGAAGTTGGGCTAGCAAACAAGCTTATGGACATTTGTGTGAACACTGAAAACTTGTGAAGCTTCCTAGAGGAAAATATTGCCAATATGCCATCAAAAAAAGAAGAGAAAATATTGCAAATATTGTTGGAGTCTTTTGATAGGTTTGATGATATTTGTCAAAATTGTAACTTAATTAATATGGCTCATATTGGATGTATTACTAACTCTAAGGGCTTGTTTGTTACACTAAATTTTTGGGTTCACATAAACCTATTGGGCCTTGGGTCCCTTTCTATATATGTGGAAAATGCCCACAAACTATTTTATGTATTTAGGGACAACCTATTAAAGACTCTTGGCCGATTTCTATACCTGATACAAGAGGTAGGTTGTTATATCTGTTGTAGACAGCTCATGTGAAACACTACACACAAAAGGCACTTGCGGCCAAAGAGATTTGAGAGAGTACAAGTGTTGCCCTGCGCTTTTCCAGCCCGACCACCTCTTATCAATTACTTCGATGGAGGGGAAAACGATGTCCGATTATGCTGATTCTTGGACCTGAACCTGATGACAGAGGACATCTAGGCCTATAATCTTAACGGTGATGATCGGTTTTGTTATACGAGGCCCAATTTTCTGGTGATATTTATCATTTTTCTCTTATGTAATTTCTTAGATGATTTTCTAATCTTTTGGTATTTCCTTGTATTAGGTGTGTTATAAACTAGAATTTTGTTTGTGTAACCTTCCTTTTGATTTTACTGAAGCTTTGTGGTTTTTCTCGGGTTACTCCCGTTTTCATATTAAAAAGATTGTGTCTTTGTATTTATTTTGTTGATGGAATATGCTATTATTACACTTTATTGAGTATTCTTTACTTGATATTTGTTGATAAATATTTTTTTTCTTGAGATATATTATGTCGCTAGTAGTCTTAGTTTAATATCGTGATTTTGGGGCTTATTTCTCTTCAATTGGTATAAGAGTTTTGGGTTGTTCATTTTTTAATTAGAACCATGGATTCTAATGTCAACATTAGTATGATGGTTAGATTGAATGGCCAAAGCTATCATCTTTGGAAAGGAAAGATGAATGACTTGTTATGGGTCAAAACTTGGCATCGTATATTTGACAATACTAAAATGACTGATAAACCCGATGAAGTTTAGGTGTTTGAGCATGAACAAGTGTCTGCCTATATTCTCGATTGGGTAGATGATATTGTTCTCAATCATATATATCCACAATGAAACTAATGCAAAGGGTTTGTGGGATAAATTTGAATCTTTGTATACGAGTGAAGCCGGAAAGAATAAATTTCATTTGATCAGAAGGTTGTTGGGCTGAAAGATACCGATTGTTCATCCACATGCATGTCTGATCATCTAAATGCGTTTGAGAGTCTTAGGCTACAATTGTCAGCCATAAACATTAAGTTTTTTAATTCAGTAAATTTGTTATATATCATTCCAAAATAATAATCTGTACAAGACTACTTACATCTCCTATCTAGGGAGTTAAAACCACCTTCTAGGAAGGGTGATTTTCACAAGCGTAGTAGGTAACTTCCTATTTATTCAAATTCTCTAGTAACATCTGTTCACTATTATTCAACTTCAATTTTTTGAACTTAACAAAAATGGAAACTTCCTTAAGCGCATTCCTCATAACAATACTCGGTTTCCAAACTTTATTCTCCCAAACTGTTATGTTTCGATTCCTCCATACATTGTATAATGTAGCCAAGAATGTAGGTAGCATGATTTTCCTCTTTAGTTTTCTACATTTTCCTCGCAACAGAAATTTCACTATCTAATTTTACGTTTTCCCAGTGTACGTCACTCCCAACGAATGCTTCCATATGTTCAGACATTCATTTGCAAACACACATTCAGAGAAAACATGATGTTAAGTTTCTGGTTGGCTTTCACACACAGGACACTCATTACTAGCTTCATAAGTTTTACTTTAATCTGCAGTTTTTCCAGCAATGCTAGCCAACAGATGAAGCCGTGTTTGGTATGCTCAACCAATTCCATATCCAATTATACCACCACACTTTGTCATTTTCTCCTTGAAGCATATCATACACACTGGCAGCAGTGTATATCTTATTCTTTGTTAGAGACCACTCGTTTTGATCAAAAGCATTCAATAATGTGTCTCTAACCTTGCAGATTTTCCTCCAGTTCCATCCAACATCAGCACGCACCCTGTAAGAACTCTTAATAATTCAGTTCCAAGCACTTTTGTTTCTTGGGATTATGTCGGACATTGATTCTTGGGACACATTCCGCATGTATGACTCTTAATTCACTTCCCAGTGGAGGAAAGTTGACCTTAGATGCTAATTAATTCAGTCTGTTGAATGAGGAGATGAGAAAAATATCTTCTGGTTTCATTGGAGTCTTCCATTGCAGTTTGAGGAAGCTCTAGTAGTTGAAAATGGGGGAAGATGCAAGTTCAAGAGTCACAATGACAATGGTAGAGGTAAAAGTTGTAGTAAATCTTAGGAAGATATAAAAATATGAAGCGTAAACATTGCCCAAAAATGGGTCACATTCAGAAGTTTTGTTATCTATGGAAGGAAAGTGGTGGCATACAACAAGCTAAGATAGATCCACGAAGAAACACTCAAGATTGTGACGATCGAGTTGCTACCGTATCATGTAATGGTTTTATTTTGTGTACGATGAAAATTCTGTCAATTTTGCCACTCATGAGACAGTTGAGTAGTGGATTCCGGTGCTTCACTACATGTTACATAGAAAAAAGGAGTTATTTTCGTCATATACCTTAGGTGACTTTGGTGTATTAAAGATGGAAAATGATGGTTTGACAAAGGTCGGGGGCATTGGAGATGTTTTTTGGGTCACTGACACAGTTTCGAAATTATTGCTCAATAATGTGAGAAATGCTCCCGAGGTTCGTTTGAACATAATCTCCACTAGTAAGTTGGATGACGAAGGTTTTTATAATACTTTAAAATATGGGAAATGGAAGCTTTTCAAAGGCTCGTTAGTTGTTACATACTCATGGAGAGAAGTCTTTAAGTCTGTATTTTATGCAACCTGGAATTGATGTTATCTATATGTGGCAGAGAGTGATCCATCTGATTGTGGCATAGGCGACTAAGTCACATGAGTATGAAGGGTATGAGCTATTTGAGTAAAAATAATATATTCAGAGACTTTAATGGCGTCAAGATTGAGAGGTGCTCTTATGTGTGGAAGAAATTTATATGCAGTAAACGAAGGGATTTGTTATAAAGGGCCAGGAGGATTTTGTTTGTAAATTGAAGAAGAGTTTGTTTGGACTCAAGCAAGCCCCTCGACAATGGTATCAGAAATTCAATTCATTCATGAAGGTGCAAGGCTACCGTAAGACTAATTCTGATCATTTTGTGTTTGTTAAGCAATTTTCTGAATTGGATATTATTTTCTTGTTGTTATATGTTGACAAGATGCTCATTGTTGGTCGAAATTAATCAAGGATTGTTAACTTGAAGCAACAACAGCTTAGCAAAGCGTTTTAAATGAAGGATCTTGGGCCAGATTAGAAAATTCTCGGCATGAGAATCATTTGTGACAAAAAGGCTAGGCGGTTGTCGCTATCCCAGGAGTAATACATCAAGAAAGTGTTACAACGGTTCAAAATTGATAAGGTAAAACCAGTGAGTACACCTCTTACTCTTTATTTTAAATTAAGTAATTATCAAGGACGACCTTTGACTCCGGATTAAAAGGACACTGTTGGATATTTCTTAGGATTCCGATGTGGGTAGCTTAATGTACACAATTGTTTGTACAAGGCTGAATATAGCTCATGCCGTTGGCTTAGTTAGTATACTTCTCTCTAATCCGAGTATGGAGCATTAGAAAGCTGTGAGGTGGATTATGAGATATTTTCGTGGCACTGCTCACTTGAATCTTGGTTTCGATAGTGATAAGCCTATTCTTGTTGGCTACTCAGATTCTGATATGGTTGGTGATATCTACTCCATAAAGTCTACTTCGGGTTATTTATTTACATTTATAGGGGGGTAGTGTCTTGGAAGTTCGGGCTGCAAAAATGTGTTGTGTTAACGGACACATAGTATGAATTCATTGAAGCTACACATGCTTGTAAGGAAATGATTTAGATGAATCGTTTGCTCGCCAACTTGGACTGAAACAAGACAACTATGTGCTGGATTATGACAGCCGAAGTGTGATCCACCTTACGAAAAATTCAAGTTTTAATTCCAAGTTGAAACATATTTATGTGAGGTATCATTGGATACGTGATATTTGGAAAGCGAAGTTTCTTGAGTTGGAAAAGATCCATATAGATGATAATGGATCACACATGATGACTAAGTTGTTACTCACGGGTAAGTTTGAGACATGTCGTCCGATTGCCGGAATGGCGATCTATCCCACATATATAATACAAAGGAGGAGATTTTTCGGGTCTTAAGTCCCTTCCAATGTGGAAAATACTGACAAACTATTTTATATAGGGGCAACCAGTTCAAGGCTCTTAATTACCCCATGTCTATACCTTATATTAGAGGATGTTATATCGGCTGTTGATAGCTCATGTGAAACATTACACACAAAATACAATTCCAGTGAAAACGTTAATAGAGAGGGAGTCGAGAGAGAACAAGTGTAATCCTGCACTTTTCCAGTCTGTCCACATCTAATCAAACACTTCAATGGAGGGGCAAACAATGTCCTATTGAGCTGATTCTTAAACTCGCTGACATAGGATATCTAGGCCTATAATCTGAACGTTGGTGATCGGTATTGTTGTACTGAATGGCTAGAATTTTGTCAGCAACAAAGGCCTTATTTTCTAGTGATATTCATCGTTTTTCTCTTCTCTAATTTCTTAGATGACTGTAATCTTTTGGCATTGGCTTGTGTAGTTGTGTTATAACTGGAATTGGATTTGTGTAACGTTCCTTTTGATTATAGTGAACGTAACACTCTATTCTCCAAAACCAAAAAAAAAAGATATGGGAGTACTACTGCCACATTATTATAAATAATAACGTAAAGGTAAGGTATGGAAGAAGAAAACTAAACAATTTCAAAGTAATATATTCATCGGTTTCCATTATTACAATCCATCTAATTAAATCACAATTCTCAATCCATCAACCTTATTTTATAACAATAGTGAAACAAGTCCATTATTCAAATAACATCCAAAACCAAAGTTAAATCCAACAACAAAAGTCAACACATAAGCACATATGTCGTCTTATCCCAAGTTTAACAACAACTAACTTGAAAACAAAACAATGTAAGAGTGAGCAAAAACATCGCTTAGTAAGAGTACCTCTAATGTGTTAAACACGTTTTCGCAATTTATTTATCATTTTTCCTTTTCAAATATCAATATTAAATACATAAATCTCATCATAAATACCGGAAGACTTTTCATTTCATGATAATCATTTCTTAAGTAAAGTCAAATCATTCTCATTAGAGAACATGCATAAACAAGCCCAAACTGGTCAAAATATAAAATTTGTCGTTCTCATTCAATTTATTATTAAATTTACTTGGGGTACAATTATTTTCTAAATTCAATTTTTCTATAGACATGAAATGATCATTCCTGGATTCATTTTAGACCGTATAAAAAACTTAGGATTATACAAAAAAAAAACGGAAAAGAAAAATAAATAATCCCGGTGCCGTGTATCAATATTTGGACGACATGCACATTTTCCAAATGATGAAGTAAGTTTGTGGCCTTACATTTGTTTCGTCCACATGTTTTTACTATTAGAACTTTGAGTATTTGCAATCAATGTCACTTCAAGCTACTAGTGTAGAATAGTTAGTTATCTTTAACTAGGTAATTGTCATGTGGTAATTTTTGCATATAAAAGGCCTTTGTAACTCACCATATCAAGGGAAGCAGTGTAGTTTATTTCCTTGTACTCAACTTCTTGTACTATATTTTTTCTCGTACAATTAATTTGTACTAAACTTAAACTAGTACCATTTCACTAGCACTAAATTTTCAACAAGTGGTACCAGAGCTACTTTGAACCAAGTGGCATGTACTAGTCCATCATCACAAAATTTTACCCGTACTAAACACGTACCATTTTACTACCACAAAACGTTTCGACTTAAACTAGACAAAATAATTTTGTCTAGTACATTTGAAGCCTTATCAAAAAATTACAATAAAAATCCCACCATGGACACACAAAACTAACATCTCATTCCAATTTTTTCGGGAGAAAGTTATGACTTCAGGAGCATTAAAATGAAAACTTTGCTCTTTTCTCTTGACTTGTGGGAGGTAGTTGAAAAGGGGATTTCACCAACTTTTAAATCAGTACTAGCTGGTGAAGGGGCCACGTCCCTCCCGTGGGATCCTCGATAAG
>ONZK01004346.1:3634-13787 GCA_900322385.1 Pharnaceum exiguum | reverse complement strand
GCCCCCCCCCCCCCCCCCCCCGTCTCTTTTTTCTCTCTCTCAACACCACTACCCCAATTGTTGTTTCCCCTCTATCCACTTTGGAACCTTAATTGACCTTTCCCCAAATTTTGATACTTAGGCATGTTTGTTTGGTACTTTATCGCCAGTTTATTTCATAATATTAAGCTCAACTTTAAAAGATAAGCTTAACTTTTTTTAAATGTGTTCACTTTATAAGCTTCTAAAGGTAGATTGTCAAATAAGTTATCTTACCTCGTAAGTTACAATGAATAGCTTATCAGATAAAACCCTATCAATTAGTTTTTCACGAAAAATTTACCTTTACTATATATAAATAGTTATTTGCAATTACTACGATCTCTATTTAGTAATACCATAATAAATAACATATCCCTTTATTTTATTTTCCATCAACACGGTAGCGCTATAACTATTTTATTCGAAAAATATTATTACTTATATTTATTAACCTTCACCTACAACTACTAGGACAACTTTAGCTTCACCTATATTGTTACAACACCAAGTACATTTAGGTCAATTATTTTGCTTCTTGCATTTCGTTACAACACAATGATCACCCATTTATGCCTATATTACTTTTTGTTATATTAAATTTTTGGTGAAAGTTTCATGGTACGATATGAAAAAGTCATACGAATCTATAATTAAATTGCAAGGAATATATAATTTATTACTTTAGTACTTTCATTTTTTCACTTTTCTTATTGGGTTAGCTCAATCTTTAAAGAAACCCCTTTCCTGTAAGGTATCCAACTTTTCAACAAGTTTTAACTAGATTTTCTTCCCTAATAACAACACAAAATCCCTTGCTCGCCTCTTTTGTATTCAAAATAAGAAAAGCCATAAGGAAGACATAAAAGTTTGTGTGAATCCGTACTGTATGAGACGAGATCATTAATAGCCATCAACATGTCATTAGTGACCCCTCGAGGGGTCAATTGATCGATCAATCTTTTTTCTGTCATTAATACCCATTATCGTATATGAAAATGGTTCAAACAAGATTTTTTCTAAGAAAGTAAAGTTGATAAACCTCAAAACTGTTAAAAGGTTCTCAACACAATTGAGGGCTTTTTTGAGGTTTGGATATTTTTCAACTAATTTAATTTGAAAAATCTTATTCTGAGCTGATATGAACTTTGCTGGATTGACATGATGAACTATTTCAATCTTATCGGTCAATGGAAGAGAAAAATCTTAAATAAAAATGGACTAAATTTTTGAGAATTAATAATACTAAACTAAAACTATAAAAATAAATTATACCAAAAAAATTCTAATTACATCTTCAACCTCTAGCTTACATTGACTGCTCATCAACCCCTCGTATGTGGACCTTCTTTATGGAGTAGTAATTTTTTTTATTTGTCAGGGTATCACCTTCGGTGACTAATGCATCACCCCACGTTCATCATACTAAGCGGTAGGAGGTTGGTCAATAAGGTTTTTCCATACACAAGAGTTGGGATCCGAACACCCAACCACTTGTTTAAGGGATGGAGTGATTATGGACTATAGCACAATGTCTAAGAAAACCTTACAATATTTCTTATTTTTAGTGAATTTGTTGGAAGTCAATTCTTTAATACAACAATTGGTCAATCTTGGAAACAACCTCTCTGTTTTCTTAAACAGATGTAAGGCTGCATACATTCTAACCCCAAGCAACCCCATTAAATAGGGATTATATTCGATTGTTGTTGTTATTGTTGGATGGAGTGATGAAACACAGCACCAACCCAATTTGAGATGCTAAGTTTCCATTTAGATATTGAGGCAATTTTTATACCGTATTTATTTTGGTGTGTATTTTTAGACTGTATTTTGATCTTGTATAGTGTACACCATTCGCTTATACTCCCGAGTCCGGACTCTCCAGCAGGCCGGGTTATATTTCTAAATTAAAAAAGAGAAAATTGTACAAAAGTATCTTATAAAAAGTGTGTTTTGTAAGGAACTACCTTATAAATGTTTTTTTGTACAAAACTACCTTATATCATGGTCAACTTGGTCAAGTAGTATCAAATGTGATAAAATGTCGAAAATACCCCTAATGAGTCATGTGAGTGGCACATGTTTTTATATTGGCACACCTTTTTCATCTCTATGCACACCAAAGTAAAAAAAAACTTTTATTTCTTCCCCTTAGACCCGCCAAAATTACCCCGACCCGAAAAATGACCCGAAAACCGACCTAAAAAAATGGGTCACGAACACTAAAAAATCGACTGAAACTTGAAAAGCCCGGTAGTGAATTTGAAATCGACCGAAACAACCCGTTTGTCCAATAAAATATCTCTACATGTCATTTTACAATTTTAAATTATTATTTTATTATGTTTTAATGATTTGAAGTTGTAAAATATTCATTTAGAAATATTTTATTGAACAAACAGATCGTTTCGGTCGGTTTCGGGTTCAACCTAGATTTTACCGGGTTTTTCGGATTCGGTTAGTTTTGAGTTTTGGTCGAGTTTTTCGTGTTGGTGACCCCTTTTTGTTTTGGTCGGGTAAATTTCTCACCGGTCTAGGGGAAGAAATAAATTTTTTTTTTGCTTTGGTGTGCCAATATAAAACATGTGCCACTCACATGACTCATTAAGGGTATTTTCGACATTTCATTCCATTTGGTACTACTTGACCAAGTTGACCATGATATAAGGTAGTTTTATACAAAATTTTCTTTATAAGGTATTTACTTACAAAACACACTTTTTATAGGGTAGTTTTGTAGGGAGTATGCTTTTTGGAGGATTTTCCCAAAAAAAAATATCGGCTCTTGTAACAGTTGTAAGTTGTAACATGTGTCGGTTACCAGAGTACAGGCAGTCCATCTGGAGGGAACAATAACCACACAAGCCACCAAACTCCATGCCCTCTAAACTAATTAAGCAAACTATCAAACAAAGCTACTCATACATTACGACGTGGTTCATGCTTACCACAATACTAGCTACCACAGGCCCACATGCAATGCAGTATCTGACACAATCAAATTTTCCCATAACAGAGCAAAGGTAGTGTAGCAGGACGAGAGTGATCATCAGATAAAGTCAGCAATGGCGAATGATGTGAAAACCCACTTGCTCGAAGATGGCATTGTTGATACGACGACGACGACTAGTTCGTCCTCTGTCACGCCTATGCTTGTCTTCACTGCTTTTGTTGCCCTGTTGGGTTCTTTCACCTTTGGCTACTCTGTGAGCTTTCTTAAACCCAGCTTCTCAATACTTTTTTCGATAATTTAATAAGATTGTGTTTACTAATTGGTTACTACACTAGCTGTTACTCCTATTGTCTTACACAGTTACACTGTTGGGTAGTGTTCTCGTACCATTGTCAACTGGATATTGTCAGGACTTCAAATGTTTAATTCAGTCCAAGAGCTTCTTTTTTCTTTGTCTACAATTCAGCTCACTCAGAATGAAGTTTTAGGTTCTGTTCAATTCAATATACAATTCAATTCAGTTTTTCCTCAATTGTATGATTACTTATTTGAAAGAATTATCTCCCTCTTTCAGCTATAGGTGATTATGATTTATGACTATAGCAATATGGCTACAAAACCTTCCATTACTTGTTATTTTTAGTGAAGTTATTGGAAGTTACAATCTCGGAAACAGCCTCTCTGTTTTCTTAAACATGGGTAAGGTTGTGTAATCCTGACCCCGAGCACCCTCATTGAATGGGGATTTACACTCATGGTATGATTACTTATTTGGACTATAATTCAATTCAAGAGTACTAGATTTCAGTCAAAAAAAGTGGTTTTGTTGGTTGTTTAGCGAAAAAGTGTTGAGCTGATACAGACGGAAAGAAAAGTGTTGAGCTGATAGAAGTTGTAAATAACATGTTCTAAGCCTAGTGTGTGATTGATGCCTTGAAGTCTTCAATCAGCAAACCGGATAGCCTTCGATGGGGGTTTGTACAACTACTTAGGAAGACCCTAGAACACTAAAGTAAAACTGAAGTACTTGTTTAGTTATTAAGAACGATGGTGAGGAGATTAATTAGTCTGAAAATCGTTGACTCCCGTTGTGATATTGATGTTTCTAGCTGCGCTTTCGGGTTATTATGTTTAGTAGTCCGTTTTCTATTTTATTCCTATCATCCTATGCTATGGTTCAGCCCGCTAGGTAGGATACTGTCCTTGTTTGGGAGTAAGCAGGAGCATTCAGTAGACAGTTAATACTTAATACTTATTAGTTAGCATTTACGGAGTAGTAGCTTAGTTGAACTGGCTGGTCCGATTGCGTTTTCACAACATTGGGAAAGCAGTTTCACCCGCTTGTCTTCCGTGTTCATACTGCACATTTGAATTTTTTGGTTTCAGTCGCTTGTATTATTCAAGTAAAGAAATTAATACTGAAAAGCTTAAAACTCAGTATAGTCTATAATTATATGAGCAAAAAACCTAAATATTTCAATATATAATGCAAGAAAGTAAAATCAACCTCTATGGTCTGAAAATGGCTACAATTGAGTTAGACTTTATGCGGAAGAGGAGATGTGAAAGAGGGGGAAGGGAGGCATGGGGTGCTTTTTTGGTACACTAAGATTTTTTTCGGTGTATATGGACAATATGGTACACCCGAAGAATCACCCCCTATATAGTATAAGGGTTGATTTCTAACTAATAGGGGTGATTAATGAGTATAATGTACACTCGGTGAATAATTTAGACGGAAGAATCTTTACTTGGGATAGAGAGAAATTAGGGAGAATGCAATTTCTGAGAGAGTGCAATAGGAAGTTTGACATCAATCTGCAGCTTGAAACATAAATTCATTTTTTCCCTCTGTGCTTATCTGTGGTGTTGAAACCATCTTTTCACTGCACCAACATTAGTAAGATTTAACTAAAGAGATAAAGTAGGGTCATACAATTTTTTGACAAGTAGTTACAACAGTAAAATGAGTTCAACTTATATTAGCTAATGAGCGTACATTGTCACTGGGTTAACAAGAAATTTTCTTTTTTTATGCGGATGGTAAACTGACCGAGCAGACTCACACAAACATGGTTAGGAATGCTTGATAGGGAGATGACTGTATTGACAAAGACAAAAGTTTTTTTGTGGATAGAGGCGGGTGGAGGGGGAGATGTCATTTGTCTGACTTAGAATGAGATGGTTTTACAGTTGCTGTAGTTTGCAAAGTCATGTTTAGCTATAAGTAGGGTCTTATGTCTTGTGTTATGTTCTGTTTTCTTTTCTAAAGTTTGATTGAAAGAAATTCATTGATCTCTCCGTTCTACTTCAATTTCACTTTTAGTCAGAGAGTGAAGAACTGATTCGTATATCTTACAGATTGGATTTACATCCCCAGTTCAATCACAAATTATGAGGGAACTAGGCCTATCAACATCCCAGGTAATTACTTCTCTCTTTTTCTTTCTGGTATTACATTTGGTGGTCCTCACTCCTCATCCATGCTGGGCTGAGTAAGTTAATTAATTCAAAAGCTAGGAGTGTGATTATATATCTGAAATGTGGAAGTTATGCCTTTGAGGGCTCATCCTGTCTGGTACGCAGTAATGAAGCCGGCTGCTTGACATCATTTAAGTAGCTCACGGGTCAATATGTGCAGCCTAAAGTAACCATACTCCTGAGATGAAGATTATTTTTTTCGGGTATTAATTGAGGTTTTTTAATCTTCTTATTCATGACTTGACTTTAATTTACTGAGTTGTGGTATCGTTTGCATTAGTATCTAGTAATTATTACGTCTCTGTTAATTGTTCAATTTTGAGTGCCAACCTAAGAAAAGCCCCACCTTTTACAGGTGTGGCTTTCGCTGTCATAACTCATAAGCAAAATCAACCTTGGAAGTGTTTGTGTGGTCGTGTGCACCAAGAACTGTTTTACACTTCTCATTAGGTGGCTTAATGATGCCGTTATGGACACACCTATCTGCTTTTTGCAGTTTTCATTCTTTGCATCAATGATAAATGTTGGATCTGCAATATGCGCTGTAATATGCGGTAAGGTGACTGATTTTCTGGGTAGAAAACGGGTAAGTTCTTTTTCTTATAGTGTCCTATGAGAAGATTCTTGATATTTTTGCAACTTGCCCCCTCTTGAAACTACGTCTAAAATTATTTGACGGTGCAGGCGGTAGGTTTGGCTGCCCTCCTTTACATTGTTGGATGGCTTCTAATAGCCATTGGCCAGGTTGTTTCTCTCTCGGTATCATAGTGTATAATTCTTTTGAAAACTTGGTTGGTTGTTGATGGTATATGTCATTTCAGTTATATTGCTCTGAGAAACCTTGTTTTTTATGAAAGGATGTCTGGTTGCTTGACCTTGGTCGCTTCATGCTGGGTTTTGCGATGACCTTTATTGGATATGCTGTAAGTACTCATTCAGTATCATTCAGGATGCGATATTAATAAGCTGTCAAATTATGCTAAAGCCATTGCTTCCAGGTTCCTGTATATATTGCAGAATTCACGCCTAAAAATCTGAGAGGAGGATTTGTCATTCTTCACTTGGTAAGTTGTGTACTATGATGCAAATTTGGTACCTCTATCAAGCTTACTCACCTTGGCGTTCCACTTCTTTGCAGTTAATGATAACCATTGGATCATCCTCAGTATATCTTGTTGGACTGCTCATCTCTTGGCGGACGTTAGCTTTGATTGGTACATTCATGTACCTCCACTTTGACATTTGGGTGTTTCGAGTTTGTAAACTGGCGTAATTTTTATACTACAGGAGTTATTCCAAGCCTGATACAAATTATTGGTTTGTTCTTCATTCCGGAATCTCCAAGATGGCTGGTAATGTTTCTGCGTTTTCATTGGTATGCTTCCTACGATTACCAAAGTATAAAATAATGACATTGTTGCAGATGATGATTGGTCGACTTGAGGAGATGAAAGATGCTTTGCAGCGGCTTAGGGGAGCTAGTGCGAATATCCTTCAGGAGGCTGCTGATATGAAGGTAATAAATGGTTCTCTGTCCAATGTCCCTTTGTCTTGAACCTCAGTTTGTGTACGCTATTTTCTATCTACAACTTTTCCAAGGTTAAATTTACTAGATAACCAAAGTTAATGGTGCTCACATTTCAACTGTTAAGGAAAGTGCGGAAGCCCAGCAACAATTGTCAAAAGTTACCATTTTCCAGTTGTTTCAGAAGAAGTACACATATGTACTCACGGTAAGCTGATCAACTGATTTTGTCTTTTGCCCCATCATATGTCCGATTTTTCTCTGCGCTTATGTGTGATTTAAACTTCACAACTATAATGATCCAGTGTATTACTGTTTGCATGATCGGAATTGATGTAGGTAGGAATTGGTCTTTCGGCACTTTCGAGCCTTGTGGGCTTGAATGGGATCATTTTCTATGCCAGCTCTATTTTTGAATCAGCTGGTCAGTGAATATTGTAGCATGTACGCGGATAATCAATTGCTGTTTCTTGTGAAGATAATAATCCATATGTGTTTTAAAATCTGGATGCTTGAACAGGAGTCTCAGAGATATTAGGAACTGTCGCTATTGCCCTTTTCCAGGTCCTTGAAAAGTTCCCTTGCTTGCTCTGATTTTTCTAATTGGTGTTTCTTGACAATACCTGCATGTTGCTTTGCAGCTTCCAAGTGTGATTTGCGGTGTTATATTTTTGGACAAATGTGGGAGGCGACCCCTACTGATGGTTGGCTCATGGAACTGAAAATACATTGGTTAGAATTTTATCAATTTGGTCACTGAGTATTCACTGATTTTGGTTGGATCTCATGCACGCTCGCAGATATCTGCAGCTGGGCTTTGCATAGGTTGCTTGCTGACAGGCCTTTCCTTTGTTTTGCGGGTCTGTTTTGTATTGCTTGACATTATGGACTGAACTTAGTTCTCAGAGTTATTAGTTATAGCTAATGTGATTGTTGCTTCTGTTCCAACAGGACCATTACTTGCTGGAGAGCTTTAGTCCCTATGTTGCACTGATTGGCGTATTGGTAAAGTTTTTTTCTCAAATGTTGCTGTCTGTGTATTCCCATTGTGGGATTGATGTATTTATCATTAGTAAGTCAAAAATTTGGCCGGGGAAATGTAGTAGGAGTTTGAGTCAGTTCTTGCAGAATTCCGTCACTGAACATGGGCTGCACTGTCAGATCACTCTCTCGTAAAATAAAAGAAAGATAATTATATATAATTTGATTTAATTTGGAAACTAGAATAGCAGACATTGTTTTTGTGGTCCACTGCTGTAGTCTGTTCATCCTGTTTTAGCTTCATACTTGTAGAATAGAATAAAATTGTAAATCTACTTACACAACCCTGACTCAATTCTCATGTATGCATTGATAAGTGAAATGTCGAACTGTCGACTGAGATTGAAGTACTCCAACTTTATTCACTTACATGAATGGGGATCAGTGAATTTGATGTGTGTTTTGTAGACCTATGTTGCGTCGTATCCAATTGGTGTTGGAGGAGTATCAGCCGTCATTCTGTCTGAGGTATGCTTAATTAGTCTCTGATATATAAGCATATACTGTACTCCACTGATGACTATTAAGTTAGATATGCTGATTAATCTTCATCAATATTGGTCCTTTCAGATATACCCCATAAACGTAAAAGGGTTAGCTGGTAGTGTCAGTGCATTCATAAACTGCACGAGTGGCTGGCTTGTGGCTTATGTTTTCAATTTTTTCATGGCGTGGAGTGCTTCAGGTACATTTTTCTCTGTTGGCTGATTCAATTTATTGCTAATATTTCGATTTCCACATTTGACAAAGTGAAGTATTATAGGAACCTTCTTCATATTAGCCAGTATTTGTGGCTTTGCGCTCATATTTGCGGCAAAGTTAGTGCCGGAGACGAAAGGAAGAACACTAGAAGAAGTACATAAGTCCATCAGTCATGTTTGGCAATGACTGGATATTGTATGATTTTGATCAACCTTATGCTGTAATTAGCTAGCAAACAGAAGAACTGAATTAGTAACTTCTTCATCAGGGACTCTAAATGTTTAGAGAGTACACCTTTCTCCCTATACAATACTCAGTAGTACGCATTTCTACTTCTCTGAACAGTAAGCACAACTTGTTTCAAAGAATCCCATTATTTTCCCTATGATAAAAATGTGATGCAATTTGCAACTTTGAAAGTGTTAGATTACCTAATGTTTTGATGATGACTCGCCAAATGAGTTCAAAGTAAAGGTTCATTCATGATTTACAAAGACATACATTATTGGTATCATTGTTCTTGTCAAAAGAGCCTTTTAGGTTCGTTCGATGATGAAAGCCAAATGTACTAGCTAGGTGAAGAAGCTTGGTGATGATGATTTGAAGAAGAAGTGTTTCAACTAATGTGATTGATGCTGAAGTTACACTTCTATCTACACTAACAAGAATCATGGATACGTAGTGTTTTGATTATATACTATAAATTCTTTGTATGGAATTACGCGAAGTCGTGAACTACTGCGACGGGGAACAACTCAGAAATATAGGGGGAACTAGCTTGGTGAGAAGCAACTAGTTTAACCTGGGGAACTACCTAATCAGACCTGAACGTGTGTGAAAAAGATTTCCAATCTTTGTGTGATTCTTTATGCACGAAAATGTTTTAACCTTTTTGTGTTATTGGGTAAGCTTTTTATGAAAAATATTTTGGTCACAAAATATGTTTTCTTAAGGGATTTACTTTTGGGTTTTTGGAAAGAAATAAAAGAAAAGTTTTTCTTGGAGAAAAAATTTTTCATGTAGAAAAAGTTTTCTATTTACTAAACCCGATTTCTGGAAAGAATAAAATCTGATTTCAAAAGTATTTTGACCAATGATTTTATTACTTTACAGTAGCTATGTGTTTAAAGAAAAAGATTTTACAAGATCCTAATTTGAGTAAGTTTTCTTTTGGCAAAAGGAATCTTCACAAAACATGTATTTGATAATATCTTTTAAGACTATTTTTTTGTAGCTACTTACTATGCACGACTTGGAGGCTAACCTCATGGAGAGACTCTAGGTTACTAGTGTATATATATGCTAGACGTGCTTAGGTTTGGTATTTTTTGTGTACGTGCTTAATTGAATACCTTATACACTAAAACACAAACAGACCCAGTTCCCCGTCAGATTACATCCTGGTTTCTAAGTCAGTTCCCCACAGCAGG
>ONZK01004344.1:31432-48080 GCA_900322385.1 Pharnaceum exiguum | reverse complement strand
CCCCCCCAAAGTACAATACATCAGCAACTACTAACCAAGTAACCAGTAACCACAACCACCACACTGAGACCAGAAACCCTCAAGAGCTCTGGCGCTATATTTCAGCTTATTTGTCAGCCATATCCAAGGAAACAGTGCTGCAGCGGTGCAGTAGTGTTTTCCATGGAGCTTGGTTAGAAACTGATTGTAACTTTTTACAGTAAACCTATCTGTGTCTCTGTGAAGCCTGTTTGTGATTGTGAAAACCAAGGCAATTAGTCTCATCTTATGAAGACACATTCTGAAACATATATCGCTTTTCTGATAGCAACTGCACAGTACCTTTTTGGTCCCGTTTTAACACTAGCCACTCTGCTGCGCTGTTAATTAGCCACACAAAACTAAAGAGCCTATCCTTTACTCATACGGCAGCTTTAGTAATTTTGCTCATACAAATCGTGCACTACTATTACCATCACCTACCAGGGGTGCAAATCTTTGAGCACTGGGGAAAATTTGCACCGTTGGGTGTAATAGGGCCAGCAGGAGGGCTTTGCAATGGGGTGATTTTCGCCTTTGGATCCAGTACTGGAATGGGGTGATTTTCGCCTTTGGATCCAGTACTAGTACTGGAGAAGATTTTCATTCCCTACGAGGCTATCAAGGCAACCAAGTACCAACATGGCAACATCATGCAAATTCACCTTTAGGCTAGATAATCATAATACATGAACTGTACAAATTGTAAAATGGCAAAAGCATCATGCATATTTCAGTCATCATGTCACCATAATTGTGCACATTCTAACAACGCGTTCTACTATTATGCCGAAAAAGTATGCAATTTGTCATTAACCAAAGATGGTCCAAAGTCTCATAATTACACAAATTGAACTCATCAGTTAGTACATGTAAAGCTGTCTTGCATTAGCATCATCATCTACCTAACTAGCTAGCTAAGGTTAGCCTAAACTTGTAAGCACCTCTTTCAAAAGAGCAAATTAAATTAACCTTTTCCTTTTTCTTTCCTCATGTGTGCAGTTGTGCACCACTACAACCTTGCCTTGCCTGTCTACAACCAACAAAATGACCAAAATGCCACAGCGACCACGGCCACAACCATACGCCAACCCATCCGAATACTCGAACCACCACCGCTACCAAAAGGGACAGAATCGTCACTACCCAACATAGCAATTTTCCTTCTCCCACTACAAACCTTCAAACTCCCCAAACTACCCTTCCTCAACACCTCCTCATCAACACACAACCCAACATTCCCATCCACCTTCAACTTCTTCCCAATCCTACTCACCACAGGGGCAGAAAAGGGAATTCTCCCACTCAAATTATTCCCTCTCAAATCAACCTCCAACAAATTCCTCAACTCCCCAAACTCCTTAGGCACTTCTCCTTCCAACTCATTCCCATCCAAATAAACAAAACTCAAGTTTCTCAAAAATACCCCCATCGAACCCGGTATTCTCCCTTTTAACCCTACCCCCGACATCCCTATCCCCAAAATGCCCCCCAACTTCTCCCATATTTCCGGTATTACCCCTCCCAACTTATTCCCACTCAAATAAACCTCCTTTAACCCCTCCATTTCCGAAATTACCCTCGGCACACCAAACTCTCCCAAGCTATTATAACTCACGTCAAGAACTTCCAACTTCTTCAACCTCCCGAAACTTTCCGGAAATACCCCTGTCAAATTATTATAACTGATATCCAATTTCACCATGTCCCTCATTTCCCCGACCGAACTCGGTATCTTCCCAGTTAAGCTGTTCCCACTCAAGTCCAACACTTTCACCTTCTTTAAGCTCCCCAAATTTACCGGAATACCCCCACTTATATACTTATTCCCCGATATCGTAACCTGCTCGAGTAAGGGTAATTCCGTAATCTTATCAGGTATTTCTCCAGTAACATTACTACCAGTGATAATTAGCCTTCGTAGTAACGTGAAATTACCAAGCATGCCACTGAGGGGCCCAGAGAGAGAAGGGTTCTCGATGAACACGAGCTCTTCGAGCTCAGCTGTTGGGGGAAGAGAAGAGAGAGTGATGGTGACGGGGAGGGAAGTGAAGCAGTTGTAGAAGAGGAGTTTACGTAGGTGAGGGAGGTGGGTAAGGGAAGGTGGGAAGAGAGAGAAAGGAGTGCATGGGGTGTTGGGGGATGAGTCAGAGATGTAGCCGAAGTTTAGCTCGGTGATGTGTGGTGATGGGAAGTAGCCGCAGAGGATGCCGTGTGGGGAGGAATTGCAGAAGTCGTCTGGGTAGAGTGTTCGCCATGGGAGTGTTGGGTTTATTGCTTCGAGGGATTTGTATACTGCTTCTTGTTCGCTTTGTGGGAGTGTGTAGGTGAAGGTTGTGGTTGTGGGTTGGGAGGTTGTGAAGGGAAGGGTGAGGAGAAGGAAAATGAGAGGTAGCATGGTGTTTTGTTTTTTGTTTGTCTGTTTGAAGAGGGAACAGGAGATGGGGAGAGTGTGGGAGTTTGGTTATATAAAGGGGAGATGTTGGAAGGGTAGAGTTGGAAGTTGAGGAAGGAAATGTGGGAGAATAAGGGGAGGATGGGGTTTTAAAAGGGTTTGAGATAGGGGTGAAATTGTAATCTGTGAAAGTGGGTTTAAGATAGGAGAAAGGTAAATAAAGGTTGATGAGAATGGAATGGGAGTTGTGGTTAAAAATGGTTAATGGGGGTAAAATGGTAATTTTGTTGCAAATTGCAATAGGCTTAGCTTGTTCATGAGTTTATTGAAAACTTACGAGTATTTTTCAAATTTTCAATTGAATTTAGATTAGGGGGTAACCAGTTAAAGCTTAAAATCGAGTTTATAATATTTTGAATTTTTTTTAATTTTATCCCGCAGTAAATAAAGGTTATGAAATTCTATTCTCGAGACAAATTGTTAACCGATTAACCATATAAATAGCTTTGGAACGAAATTTGGGTTGTTGGACAATAATCGAATGTTATATTGTCATGTGTCAAGTGAACTTAGATTACATAAGGGGTTTATTAAGATTCTAATTGAGAAATTCAATTCATGTTCACTCTGATTATGATTGATTATGTATTTATGTGTAGTGTTCTCTCTTGAATCAACAAATTGAGTAAATGTTCGCTTTGATTATATGTGCTTATTATTTCTTTGACGAAATTGATTATGTGTAGTGTTGTTATTTTTTTATTTTTTTGAAAGCGGTAGTGTTGTTATTATTATGAGTATGTACGTTGAGAATTTGTTCCAAGTACAAACAATCAGCAAAAAATGATAAATAAGAAAGTTAAAATGGATAATGTGGTTGTGAACTCGTGGGTTTCGGATTGGGTTTGGCTCTAGGCACGGTGAGAAAATGGGGTCAAATAAGTGACGACGGGTTTGAGTTTGACCGTTTGAGGGTTTAAGGGTGAGGGTATAAATTGCTAGGAGGAGAGAGAGAGGAGTGCTGTAGCTAGAAAAGTGTAAGAACAGGAGCAGAAAAGCAGAAGGGTCAGATGCAGATGCAAGGTGTAACCAGGAAAAAATGTGGCAAGGATGAGTTGGGTTGTTGGTTTGGTTAAGATGTAAGGACTACGGCACATTTTTGTTGGCTTTTGATTTTTCTCTCTGTGGTCACAGTACTTTTTTTCCTGGAGGTGAATTTCCGGATTTGGGCTTTCATTTTGGAGGGTAATGGTAAGGTAGAAAGAAAGGCAGAGGAGGTTATTGTCCAATGTTTAATGTATGAATCTCTTTGGTTGTTTTGTTTGTATGTTCAATGGTCCAAAAGTTGCAGTGATAGTTGTCAACTCTTTGGCATGAAATGATTCGTTAATTTAATGAAGCCACCAAAATATACTTGCAAGTTTAATCAATCACACTCATTACGTACGCATTAGTATCTGACCAAGCTCTCTGATGCTGGATTGCTGGATTAATGAATGAAGCGTCATAGATGCGAATATTTGAGCGTTACTTTGATCAGTTCTTGTGATTTGTGAATGATTTGAGCGTCATATAGAAACAACTAGCCGTACTTACAAAAGTAAAAGGTTACTTATAAGTTATAACGCTCAAACGTAATTAGATGTATACGTAGTATAGATCTAATAAACTCTAAAAAAAATGATCGAATGTTTAAAGTTTAGACAAATACTATAATTAACAAAATCTTGATAGCAATTTATGATATCATTGGATGTTATGTTGATTTGAATATTCTTTGAATGATTGATAGTTGTACCAAGGCGGCAAGGCTTAGGCTGTGTTTTGTATCTTTCAGGGTTTTATCTTTCTGTATAGTTCACTCTTAGTTATATTTCTAATTGTATTTAGTTAATTAGTTTTTCAGTTCAGTTCAATTATTTTTATTTCGGTTTATATTATAGACGAACAAAATACATCATTAACTCATCACTCATCCAATGAAAACTAAACGAAGCCGATTTTAGAAAAGAAAAATAAAAAAGTGATTTATTCTACATATTCACTTAAAATGTTATATGTAGCCATGAGGAAAGAGTGACTAAGAATCCAACTTTGTTGAGAAGAGACTAAGGGCAAGTTTATCCCTATAACTTACTTGCAACTATTCACAAATTTTAATGCATGCCACATCAGCTTGCAACTCTATTTCCACTTCCACATTATCCCTACAAATTTGTTACAACTCCTTTAAACTTGTGCACATTTATTATGTATTCCAATTTCCAATTATTTTATTTTTATAAAAAAAGTTTAGATGTTACAATTTTGAGAAGAAATAAAATAAAATAATGAACAAAAATTTAATGTAGAAGAAAGAGAAAGTTGCAAGGAGAGGTATTCATATGAATACCCCATCTTGCAACTTTAGTAAAGTTGCAACAACATTATCCCTGCAACTGTGGTTGCAACTCACTTGCAACTCACCAAAGTTGTAGGAATAAGGTTGCCCTAACAATCCAATTGTAAAGACGTGGTTACATAAAGTATTTATCTTTCACAAAAAGATCCAATTAGTTGCATAAACCAGCCAAAGCAAAGAGGATGGCAAAGATTTATTGGGAAGGAACATTGTTTCACCGTTAGGTGTTTCAGCTCTACATGCAACTTGCTAGCTTGTTGTACGACACTACGACTAGAGATGCATGGAACAAAGGACAGCAAAAGTGTAAATGATTACTTGGGCCCATAGCGGCATAGCTAAGCCTAAGCACTGGAAAAGCATGTTTGTTGTCCGTCTTCTTTCCCTTTCCTACTACACATTGACTCAGAGGCTACTACTGAAACGGGGAAGTTTTCGCAGAAGGCTTGTTACTCTAGCTGCTATCTGTCCTATTGTCCTTTGCATTGTTTTCCCTCTGGCTAGTGAAAAAAAGAGAAGAAAAAAAATGTATCAAAAAACAATGCTAGCATTTGCTAATGTTTTGCTTTCCCACAAAAGAAAAGAGAAAAATAGACGACCCTAGCTACTATACGATCTGACAAACAAGAAAAGGGTACTTCTTTTAGACTTTAGAGTACGAGTATGCGATATTTCTTTTTTGGCTACAAGATGTGCGATGGTTTATACTCGTATTATGTCAATGAGGATGAGCAATGGTGCTCCACAAACCATAGTATGGACAAAAATAACAGACTAGTTCATTACATTGTCTTTAGGCGTTTGTGGGAAAGGCATAGTAGAGAAGTAGACCTTAATTTGGAATTTTGGATACTCATGCCAATTGATTGGACGAGTTCGTCTCCCATGATACGTCAAACGTCTTGTTTATTACTCATTTACTCCGTTGTCCGTACTGGGATCCAATGGCCAGTCATGCTGGAAATATCTAGTAATTCCTTTTGTTTTTCTTTTCTTAGGAGTGTTTTGTTACGTTATATCGTGAGTAGAACATACTACGTACATTACAAAAGCAACAAATATGTGTTTGGTCGTGCTAGGTGCACTTCAAAGGGTGTTAGTTTGCTCCTTCTTCAGATTTCTAATTGACTTTGTGTACGGATAATGTAATTTTTATAGTAGTCTTTCTAATGGCCTATTCTTTCTAGAAACAACAATAATAATTATTCATTTCAGGTAAAAATAGCTTTAACTTGATCTCAATCAAAAGGTAACGTTGAACACATGTACTTTTATGGCAAACAACTACTATTAGCATTTGAATTCGGTTCATTTATACCCGGGAAAAAAAAGAAGAAATACTCTTACATATATAGCTGAAAATTATGCCCTAACCTAACTTATATTAAATGAGGCCACGTTATTAACTGAAAATTATGTACCATTAATTACTCCCTTCCATAATTTTTCATAATTTTTCTCAAAAAAAAATTCATAATTTTTCATTTAAGTGGAATTGAGATTTTATAGAATAAATAACCTAATCAAGCCAAGCAAAAGATAGTTGCTCATTTGTTGTAGCCTCACTATCTAATATTCGATCTTGTTCGAATGGATCATGCAATTAATTGAATTATGGCTAGATGCTACAAAGAATACACCATATATGCCTTTAAGTGCATTATTTTATTTTATCATCCTAAAATTTTGTTTGCACTTTTTCTTTTGGGAGAAACTATTATGTGCCTTACATTACTTTTTTCATTGTACAAAGAAACTTCAAGCACAAATTTCATTGCCTGAAACTTTGTAAGGAAAGTACATAAACATGTCTTTATGGAAGGGAGTAATTAATGGTCCTAAAGTATAATTATTCCTTTAATGCTTGTAAAAGTTCTCTTCAGTTCACCAACGTGGGTTGGTTGGAGCGGTAACCAGCTTCATACCGCTTAAGCGAAGTCTTAAGTTCGAGCCTCGTATGCAGAAATCTTCATCAAGAGACTCACCCACCACAAATAGGTGTGCGACCCCGGACGGTTTGGATGTAGTCGGAGCAGCTCTAGTGAACCAAACGGGCAACAAAATGAAGTTATAATTTGGTTATGCAACACAACGAACTGATCAACTACAAGGCCATAAATCAGCATGTCCTTGATGATAGTCATGACAATTGATCTTGTTATGTGGAGTTGACGAGTTGCAGACTCACGCAAGCAAGCAGGGAAAAAATACTAATCACTTATAACCTTAGGGCATTAGGCAAGTGAGGATGACGACGGTATTAGGGACAGTGATTCTTTTAATGTGATTTTTTTAAACTAAAATTATTATTTTTTAATATATAGAACTAACATTATTAGCTTAAATGGAATTTGTGTTTAAAATTTGTGGATGGAGGTCAATTGCACATATAGTATAAGTTGTGGAGGCTAATTGCAACACTTGAAAGTTAAGGCTTTTAATTGCACATTGACCAAAAGGTAAGGAGGTTAATTGCTACATTCGCGTTTTTAAAAGTTATCTTCAATTCAACTAAACTACGTTATTTTGAGGGGAAAAAGTTGCTCAATTAGAACAGAGAACACCTTCAACTCTAAAAGTTAGTGGCTGAATTGACATGGACTCGTACTTATACTTTTAGCGTTAGGATAATATGATCATTTAACCCTCACTTTTATTGACTTCTAAAACTTAAATGAAAAAGTGAGCATGAAGATGTAATAAATGGAGGGAGTATGATGAATCCAAGCCAATTAGACTTCTAAAAATACAAAAACCCTCTTACTCAACTTTGTTTGATTCTTAAAACAAAGAAGAACACATCAATCAACGGGCTTCGATGTTGAATCACCCGTCCCCTATAAAGCAACGCCGTCAAACCGACCATATACCATTTCGCCGTCGGCTTGTCGCGCCACACCTTACGTCTCACTGAGAGCGACAACAAACAGATTATCCCAGTTCACCACGTGTCATTCCCTTATTGGCCCATCTGGGACCTACATATCTCAAGGTACTGTTTGGCAAAGATCCCTTACCTAAAATAGGTGGGCACGTGACATGCATTTTAAGCTTCACTCTCCATGCAGAATTTCCCTAAGCAAACAAACATGGCACTTTTATCATAAGGTGGGACCCAGGCACCCAGCTTAGTCTGACTATGATTTAAGTCATTGTTTGGCTTTGGTGAAGGTTGAAAGCAATCGACCGAAGTGGTAAATAACGAATAAATGAAAAATGGATGGATGGTGTAAGCACTAGAGAATTTTGCTTTTAATCATCAGTGATAGTGAGTGTTTGCAGTAGTTCTATTGATTTGTTTACATTGTTTGAATTTTTGTTTTTCTCTTTGCATGCTTTCGGTGGTGTTTGTTTATGGCAAAGACGTTGAGGGTTCAATAAATTGGTAGAAATTGGTCAATTGGTCACGTTGGACCAAGCATATATACACTATACAATCATTTATTGCATGATGATATGAATGTTTCAGCATAGTGATCACTTTACTCGAGATGGATTTCACCAATGTGGCTAGATTGTATTTTTATAACACAAATGTTGCCTTCGTTTTGTTGACATTGTATTGATGCTAGTTCTGTCATTTGTGATTTGCCACCCGTGGGAGTTTAAGATGTATGGTACAGTATGACCTTACTACGAGTACAAACTACAAACATCTTGATTTCATCTTACTACGAGGTGTGATTATTTGACTTACATGTAGATGTAGTTGAAGTTTTTGCCCACTAGCATATTTTTGTAGTATCATAATGGACAAGTAATCCACGCCTCCACGGTAGTCTAGAAATTTTTGTACATCTTCCATACTGATTGTCAAGTTTGACCATTAATCTATCTATCTATCTATATATATAAAACTGACATTTTTCTTGAGCTCACAACGCGCCACGTAGGATTGTTATTTATTTTTTTCAACAAACTAATTTCGTTTACCAAAAGAAATATAAAAAGAGAAAAAAAAAAACTACAAGATAACACCTATTTCTAAGAACAGTAGATAAAATTTATTTGACATGAAATTTTATCATCATGATGATAACTATGAGTACAACTGGTTAACAAGTTCTCATTGAGCACGTTCTTTTCTTCTTTAAATTATCGATGAAAAGACATTGGGTGAAATAAAACCCCTTCATTAAAGCCTTAGAGGTAGTGTTTAAAACAATATCAAATTCTATAAGAAATAATCCCTATATAATGATCTGTCAAATTAAACTCTTTTGTTCATATTGTACGTGTTTGTTTAGCATTTTAGTAAACAATCATTCTTCGGTTTTTCTTTACTGCAATGTGACAAAAGATGTTCCTACTTTTATTATTTATTATTATCAGTGCTTTTCTTTGCTATTTTAATTTTACTTCATGTCATCATGCATCTTTTGAGTATGTATTACTGATAATCGTTCATTTTCAGGATGAAGATCTACCAATTAAGCTTCACTTCGGTTCACTTTGGTACCTTCTATACCTCTTTCATAAGAAAAAGATCTAGACATGTTACGAATTTGTGATTTTCTCATGTAAGTGTTTTCAGCATAGAAATTGACATGCATTAGTACATGCCATTAACTATATCTACTGTTTAAAAAAATGTATGCGTCCACTCTCTTGCCTGATTGTTTCTTACATTTGCAGCTTGCCTGATCTTATCTCCTCATATTTGTTTCGGTTAAAGACTTATGGTCGTCCTCTTCTCAACACTTATTATGCGGTTTCACCCACCAATTTTGGAGACAGATCCAATGCAAGGGATCTTGGTTAGCGAGGATCAATGTTTCGCTTTTGTGATTAGAAAGGCTCATACAAGATAAGGTGATAATCTAGGTAGTCAAGTTAAACTCCCAGATCACATTCGTAAAAAAACACCTTTTATAGTAATTTCACGCAGATATATTATTTTAGGTGTAAAATTACAGTAGGTATATCTAAGCATTAGAGTAATGATCAAGTTGGAACAATCTGTGTTTTCTTTTCGTGAGTACTGGTTATATACGAATCATGGTTGCTGCATGTTGGTTTTCCTTTCCGGCTACGGGCGACCATTATTAGTCATCAATCTTGAAAATAAAGAATGTAAATTTCAATCTTAGGATTATGGAAAACTTATGAAGTCTTATGGAGCTCCTTCTTATTTAAGTATAAATATTTTCAAGAAACTAAAGGTACGACCCTGAGTATTAATTTCAATCATAGATGAATAATGTATAAGATGCAAACCAAAAAGGTGTACGCTAAGAAAACGATTAGTTAATGAACCGATCATATATAAGATCACTTCATTGTAAAAAAAGCATCGCTCAGATTTCCAGATGAACAATCCACTTCATTTTAACAATTGCACCATTTGTTCCCTAAAAAAAATCAGCCTCTGTCATCTGAAGGCTTCTTTTGTTTGGCCAAAATGGCCGTTGCTGGATGGGTAGATTTGACAAGTTCATAAAATAATTAGGGACTTAATAATTTATAGAAGATCGATCACAAACTTACAGAACAAAGTACGTACTATAATAATTCTAAAAAGGAACATATTATTATACAATTAGATAAAATAGGGAAGATAATAAAAAAAGCTAAAATAGGGAAGACAAGTATATCAAATATAAGCTTCAAAAAAATGATACCCAATCTGTTACCAAGATTATCAAGATCTATTTTCGTTGTAGAGATGGTTATCAAGATCTTTATAAAAAAAGAGTCCGATGACATGTTAAACATTGTTTTCTCTTCACCCAACTTTAAAAAGAGAATAATGAACCATTTAAGAAAAATTATTTAATAATTTGTTTTAGGGATAGTTATAAGAAATAATCCCGAGTGCAAATATAATAAATATATATGTTGAAGAAAGTGTAAAATAGCCTTTTGGGTTGATTACAATTTACAAACCATTTTGCTTGGTCAAACAGTAATATCTTGGTCCACTGCGATAGAGATATTAGTCAAACACAAAAAAAATGAGTGAACCGTTTTATACACGAGTCTAGGTAGTAATGCCCCCTCAGTTACAAAATAATGAACCCTCGAATACACAATAATGAACCTTACCACCCATTCTCATGGAAGAAACGGGTTCAAATAAATTTTTCTACATTAGTCATATAAAACTTTTCATTACTCATATGAAAATATCTATAAGTCAACTCCTATTAGTCAATATTAATATAATGCTTCCATCAAAAAAAAATATTAATATAATGCGTATGAAACCAATTGAATGATGTAGAAGATAATCACAAAATGAGAAACTACATCTTGCGAAAATGAGCTGAAATAATCTGAAAACTATATTACTTTGAACAGAATTGAACTAAACTAAACATAATTTAATTGAACTAATTTGAGTTAAACTAAGTAGATAGAGCTAAGTCGAGCTGTACTACACTGAACTAATCATTATGCTAATCATTATACTGAAATTATATATCTATCAATGTGCATAAAATGAAAAATAATATTTAACACATAAAATTGTGAACCGTGCAACGCACGGGCAGGAAAGCTAGTGTATATATATAAAAGAGACCGTTTTCCTGAGCTCACAACGCGCCACGTAGGATTGTTAATTAAAATAATTATATTTAAATTTTTTTAAATAATTAAAATTAAGAAGATGAAAAGAAAAACTTTTTAAATTTTTTTTTTATATTATAAATTAAAGTAAGTCATCTGATTCCTGCGGAATCGATGATTACAAATTCCTACGTGATTGCCAAGCAATGGTATGGATGAGATTTGAAAAGTTATCTCATAACAGTAGTTTTGGAGTCGATGATTACAAATTGCTACGTGATTGCCAAGCAATGGATGAGATTTGAAAAGTTATTTTCTTAACATAAGTTCTCGGTTGACTTGAACACTCATCATCAAATGTTATTGGATAAAAAATTATGCGACAAAAAACGTATCCAACTAATGAATGAGTCTTGCTATATATTTATAAACCCCCAACTGACATCTCACACACAAAAAATAGTACGCAATTTTAGATTTTTGCTCCCATTCCCATTTAGCATTTGCTAGGCCTCTTTAATTCACGTTGTTGTTAATCTTTGTATTATTGCATATTATTCTCAGTTTTGTAGTTCGAATATCTTTAATCCGTATGTGATTCATGTTTTCTGTTTGAATTTACATTTTTCACTTTATATTCTTATTATAATTTTTTAACGAGTTTATTTTGTCCCTTTTGTAGGTGCTATGATGAATCTTTGGAGCTGCAATGACACATAAATATGTGAGCTAGCAAATTACGATATTGACCGAGTATACTCAGCTTTGTGATGGGTTACTTTCATTAACCATTATTGATGTTTTTTTCTTTGTTGTCCTTGATAGTCTTTACCCGTATGGTAAATAAGCATAGCTTAGCAACCAAGGATGTGAGCTAAGAAAACTAATTTAAATGATAATGAACTATTTGTATCAGGTCATTGCATGTGTCTTCAATTCGTCTCTTTGATTGCAATGATAGAGATTAGAGAGGATTGTCCACGTCTACATTTGGTTGCTTCCCAAATTTGTTTAGTTTATATACGGAATTGTAAGTCTAGCTCCTTTGATTATTTGCTATGTTGATTCAGAATTCATTGCTTATCAAAAATCCATGTTGATGCTCTTGAAAGTTGCAACTACTGACATGTAAGAAAACAAGTGTTAGAACTTGTTACGGTTTAAACATGAAAAACAACCTTAGCTTCAACCAAAAAGTACACCAATTTGAGATATGCACTAGAACTACCATGTACCCTGGACGAGTGACACTAGATATCTCTATATTAAAATTTTAATTGGTGGTTATAAGGGAATTGATCCCATGCCTAGATGATAACACCTTTCACAAGTACAATGGTATTGCGAAAATGGTATTGGGAAAGCTTTAAATATAACCAACTAAGCATGAAAAAAGAAGACATATTTTACTATAAAATAAATTATTAAATGATTTTACAAAAGATGGAAATAGATGAACTTTAAAGTTCGTTTTTGATGGAACTTTAAAGTTCTAAGAACATGACTTCTCATAATTTTATTTTTGATCAAAGTTATTGTTGTTGGGTTACTTTGAAAATTTCTTCTTCTTTTCTAATACGATTTGTTTGAAATATAAAAAACAACTTGAAAATATCAAAGAGAATAACACTTCATTAGGTTCCATCTATAAAATAAAAAGTACAAAAAGTTGAAGTACAATATTAGTTATGCATTAAGACATACATTTTCGTTAAAGTAGTACCGTAATCTTTTCAGGCTTTGTCTTTGACTCATGAACAATAAGAAAACAATGTGTGGACCCGTTTCACATATGAGACGGGGTTCTTAATGACAATAATATTCTATGAAATTAGTCAAAAAAATATTTTGAAAATACTGTATATTGCATTTTAGAAAATATAAAAATGCACATCAATGAATATAATTAGTCAAGTAGTGAAATAGTTTACCAAAAAAAGGTCAGATTGCAAAGACTATTTTCAACTAATTATTTAATATTATTATCATTATTTTCCTATGTTTTGCTTGAATTCCAACATGCTTTCCCACATCATACGCAAGACTTTAGTTTTGAAAATTTATCCTTCCATTGAAATTTAATATTGTCTCCAAGACTACCTCAAGCTCTTTAGAACGTTAGTTTTATAAATTAATCTTTTCATTGAAAGTTAATATCGTGATCAAGACCAATTCAATCTCTCATAAACTCATGACTATATAACTTCTTAGACCCACTCCATCTTCCTTCGTTATAAGTATTAGTTTTGCTTCGTTCACTTTCTTTTCTTTATGTAATCTCAAATGCATGTGTTCGACTTTTTTTCTCTATATGCGGTGATATGTTGAACCAACTAAAAAATCTTATTTCTGTTTTTGAGAATAAAATTTTACTACGTTATCTTGAGCAAAGGTTGTTGAAGTAATTCCTTACTACAATCATTATCATTGGACCCCAACGTTAATCGGCAGTTTGGCAGTTCATATCATATTAAAGGGTGGATGATGATCAGATATTCAGATCAATAGACGGGGGGATTAGGCGATGGAGGTTGGAGGTTGGAGAAATGGGAGGGAATCATTTTATATAAGCTCATGAGCGGGTGCATATAGTATTGGCAGATAATGGTGTAGTTATCTAATTATGCATGAGTTGTTCACAATCTTTACCCAATAATTCATTTCAAGTGAGTTCCCACTCACAAAATCAATCATGTAGAATTCGTTAGGATATTAAACGAATGTTTAACCTTCAACAATTAAAGAAAAAATAATAAAACTTAGACCGTGCAACGCACGGGCAGGAAATCTAGTATGTCATTAAAAAAAGGGAGTTAGGGTATACTTTTGAGAACTTGTCTTTTCAATTCGATCAGTTCTGTTTCAATTTTAATCAATTCAATATAGTCAATTCAACTACAATCAATCCGCCCGGTTCATGAGTTATTCATTTACAAACTAAGACAATGACTACATAATCAATGCACTCTAGTAGTATTCAACTCCAATTACTTTAGTCTCCACAAGTTCAATTAAGTTTTGCTCAATCCAGCTTAGTCTATGAATTACAACTTTAGTTCAATTAAATTCTCTTGTCAAGTGCAGCATTCTTCCAAACAAAAAAAAAGTATATATACAATAGAAAAAGTTTAAGGAAAGTAAAAAAAAACATGACATATAAAAATAGCACATTTTTTTTAAAAAGAAAGACAATTGACTTGACATAAGGGGTCGAGAAAGAATCAAAGAATGAAAACCTTTAAAATGAACAAAAGATTTTATAATATAAATGTAAAAGAACAATCCAAACATTATTAAATATTATACAATTTTTTTTTTTGAAAGGAAAAGAAATATATCGTTAATTGCAATGCTACATCTATAATACAAAGTAACACGTCTGATTAGCAGAATTGTTTGTGTTCGATTTCCATCATGTGCAAATTCTTTTAGGGAAGTGGTGACCACGAATCGAGAGTGTGTATTAACCTTGGGCCTAAAAAAGCTTTGAGGATTCTTGTGATAAACAGAAAAAGTAACTACCTATTTTACTAGAATACAATCGGTTACAAAGACTACGGCATCAATGTCGAATTTCTTATATTTTTTATTCAGAAAGATCAGTTGAAACTTTGAGAAAAGTCTATTCCGATATTATCAGCTCGATCTTGAAGGAAAAATTAGACCATTTCAGAAGATTTTACTGAAATAATTTAATCCTACAAACCGGCCTCTTACCCGACTATAGTTTTTCTTAAAGCGTGCCTAACTATAGTGACGACATAAATGATCGGGTTATGATTAGCATTTCTACTCTTGTCAAGTCCAGTGGCTATGAAGTTTAAATAATCATCTCTATCTTTTAGATTTAGCTGATTACGAACTATAATAAAATTGATAAGAAAACCTTTTAATACTTTTTATTTTTGATGAAGTTGAAATTCAATATTTCAATGCAATAACAACCTCTCGATTTCTAAAACAGAGAAAGGTTGCGTAAATCCCGACTCCTGAGCATCCCATTGAATCTAAATTTATACTTGGTTGTTATTGTTGTTGTTATATTTCTACTCTTGTCGTATGTACACTCGGACCAGTGATATCCACTCGAAATAAGGGCCTAACCGCCTAACCTATTACGGAGTACTACCCATGGCAAAGAAAATAATACCAAAATGAGCGGGTCCAAATAACAGCCGGATATGCTAGCCCAAAACCCATTTGGCCATTTCCTCCCAAACAAGCAATTTCGAAACAGTCGCTTCGCGGGTTTATGGTTCCCCCCTCCTTTAATATTTTCTAAAACCCCATTTAATAATAATAAAACCCTAAAATCGGGAAATCGTAATTGTAAGCGTAATAATAATAACAATAGAAAAATGGCAATGGCGGGGCTTTACCGGCGAATTCTCCCGTCTCCTCCAGCCATTGACTTCGCTTCCTCTGAAGGAAAGGTCAGCGCACGACCTTTATTTATTTACGCTATTTCTCTTATACTCTCTTCGACTCAAAATAAGTGTCATTTAGTTAAAAAACTTGATCTAAAATAAGTTCCATTCTTTGTTTTTAATACATAATTGAGATATTATTTTCAATTTTACCCTTAATAGAAATTATCCATTCAATGAGCGTATTTGTTGGAATTAATAGAGGTAAATTTGGAACTTAATCTATTTTCTTGTTATGTGTATAAATGTAGGATGGCACTTAATTTGGATCGGAGGGATTAATTTTTTTTTCTTGGATAATTTTTCCCTCTGTCCATCTATTCGATTATTGTTCAGTGTCATTGATTTTATTCGGGTACTGACCGTGATCACCCTCATTGAATGAGGATTAACACTCGGTTGTTGTTGTTGTTGTTGACTGAAATAAGCATTGTGACCAAGTGTATATTAACAATTAACATTAATCTAAACTCGTTAAGGCTCTATTTGGAGAGCCGAGCATTGTTAGCTGGAGCTTGAGCTGTTGAGAGCATTTAGATTAATTGTTTATTTTAAGCTCTGAAATGAAACGCTATGCGTTTAAAATAAGAGCTTATTTTGAGATAGTAAGAGCTTATTCAAATGGGACTTCAACTGGGAGAACAAAATGAGTTGAACTAAATTCTAGTTATACAATGTGAAGGGAACACAGGAAATAAGGCAATGTGCTATGGCACTTAATTCTACCCAAGTTTATTTCAATAGAAATTATGAGTCTAATAGATTCAGTTTCATTCAATTCACTTCTGTTCAGTCAAGCCACGCTAGTTAGCTATTTTAGTATGGACACTTCTAACGTCCGTAATGTGTGTAAAGGAATTTTGGACTTATGAAATGATACAAATGTCCTTGCATCTA
>ONZK01004344.1:15145-31020 GCA_900322385.1 Pharnaceum exiguum | reverse complement strand
GTGGTTGGTGATAATGATTGTGAAGAAGAATGGAAAATAAAATATTCAAGACTTACTAGTGTTTTTTTTTCCTCTAAAGGAGCCACTCATTTAAAGAGTAGAGTGTTCTATACCAATTGAGCAACTCTCTCTTCTCGCTAGTTGTTTAGTATTGATTTTTGTTACTCTTTTAAAGAGTGAAGATCTCAGGGGTTATAGCATAAATGTTTAATGTTTGGGGGAATGGGGTGTGCGGGAGGGAAATGAGCATTGAAAATTGTAGTTTGCACTCTGGCAGTTTGTGGATTCTGGCTTTTGGTTGCAATGGTGTAGTCTATGGATAAAAGCATGGCATTATTTCTCAAACCATCCCTTCAGCCCAATGTAGTTGCCTACTTATCAATTCAGGCTGTCCCAAAAAAGTTTTTTTTTTCATTTTATAAATGAATTAATCTATGTCAAGCTTCCAGATATCGCCTACAAGTTTCAGTTATGTAACATGTTCATATAAGTTGTGATAGCGTATAATGGTACATGAAGCAGTGGATATCTTATATGATAGTTACTTCAATCTATCAATATTGTAAGGTTTGTTCATTCTAATGTGGTCCTTGTGTTTATCTGGCTCTGCAGGCACTTTTTATGGAAGCTCTTCAGAATGGCACTATGGAAGGTTTTTATAAACTGATATCTTACTTTCAAACACAGTCCGAGCCTGCATTTTGCGGATTGGCTAGCCTTTCCATGGTCTTGAACGCACTTGCTATTGATCCTGGAAAGACATGGAAAGGTACTTAAATTGGTGTGCTCAAGAAGTTTGTTCAAGTTGACTGATGGTAACAATTGGTTGACAAGGTTTTCATGTTTTTTATTTTGGTTGCTTATCTATTTGAGTTTTAGAGTCGAAGTTGTATGATTGTTTTGCCTTTATATAATTCTACTTTAAAGCACTAGTTTAATTGCTTCATACCACTCTACCCTCCTGTGGTAGCAACCGGTTATGTATTGAGACTTGAGAAGGGTTTCTCATATGTGGAGAGTATATCAATTTTTAAAAATAATTCCTAGAGAAGTTAAAAAAGTTTAGATCAGGGTAAAAACTTTCAATTCCTACTGATTTTAGAGGAAATGCCATGACCAAAACAGGTCGCAATGATGAATAGGAATGAATTTGAGGTGTCAGCCAGCTTGGTTCATCTCTAGGGGAAGATGAAAGGCAATAGGATTAGTGCACATGTTCCAACTCTCTACTATGTAGCTGGTTTGGAGCAAGAACTAGCATGAAGGTTCAAGGATTTGGCGGTTTCACAGTGCCATGATTTTGAATCGTTGAGTTGTAATGATCAGAGTGTCAAGTTCCTAGGCAAATGCATCTCAAGAGAAGGAATATTATCGTAGATTTAGAGTGCAGTGACATCTTGAAAGTTGGGGTACGCTTTTTTTTTTGCGTAGGAAATCTGACGCAATGATGATAAATACCGAATGACTCTGTCCAATGAATGAAGAGGTAACATCTCAGTGACCGAAATCAGAAGCTAGAAATCGTTAAACAAGGTTAACAAGGTGCTAGCAAAGTTGCTACTAAGTTGGTTTTATTTAAGCGCCACTAATCACTATGATTTACATTTTCCCCCAATCATCCTGAATTGCTGGGAGATACAGAGTCCTGATAGTATTTCATGCTTGTAAGCTTGTTCTGTCTTTCTGTTGTATAACTCGATTCTTTTCTATCAGCCATCAGTAGTTTGATGGTGTTTTGTTAGCATACAACTTCATATCAGGGTTTTCATCACTGTTACTCTGCTTGAATATTGAAGATTTACTATGTAGGTTTCACCATTGAAAAGAAAGAAAAGTGACTTTATCAACTTATGTTGCTACTTTATTGTTGTATACTGTATGTATCATCATATAATGGAAAGTAGGGCTTTTGAGGTCTTGAGTTACCTTTGCTAATTTTGCTCCTATTATGTATTCTGATCAATAGGTCCATGGAGGTGGTTTGACGAGTCTATGTTAGCATGTTGTGAGCCTTTGGAAAAAGTTAAAGCTAAAGGAATTTCGTTTGGAAAGCTTGCTTCTTTAGCACACTGTGCTGGAGCAAATGTTCAAGCCTTACGTAGCAATCAGAGCTCCATCAATGAGTTTCGAGATCATGTCAAGACATGCTCTAGATCAGATGATTGTCATGTCATTGCTTCATACCATAGAGGGGTTTTCAAGCAGGTGCGCATGAGCTTATACTATGATACACTTTTTGAGTGATGCTTTTCATCTGACTTCTTTTGTGGGTGAATAGAACATCATGCATGGTCTGACTTCCTTTGTGGCTGAATTGCACGTCTTTCTGCGATTGGCCTTATCTTCTTCTTATAGTTATCTGGTCGTTTGCACCTCCAATAATGCAAATTTCTGGTTCTGCTAACAACTGGATGATAGTTAGATATACAAGCAAGAGTTTGGTACGATATTGAGTTTAAACCAAGCAAAGTGGCACTGTGCTAAGTTGCTCTAAACTTCCAGACAGGATCTGGTCACTTCTCACCTATTGGCGGATATCATGCTGGAAGGGACATGGCATTGATACTGGATGTTGCCCGTTTCAAATATCCACCTCACTGGGTGCCACTGCCTCTACTCTGGGAAGCGATGGATACAGTCGATCCAACAACCAATGAACGTAGAGGGTAGGTGTTTTGTGCTCTCTGTATGGCTTTCTCTGCTTATTAGGTTAGTGATTTTGCTTGTTCTTTGTTATTTTTATTGTGTGAAAGCATCTTTTCTCATTGATGCCATTTTGTTTCTTCCATATGCATTGTTTGTTCTCTGCTTAATTATTTCTTTTCTGATGGGTTCCGTATGACAAAGGAATCAATTTTAATTAAGTAAAGAATAGGGTTTCATTCCTAGGAAAGTATAAGCGAAGATTGTAGGTAACTTTATCTGCTTTGAAGGCTTCAAATTCTTTAGATTATGCATGTTGTTGTTGGTCTAAAGTTTCAACTTGATATTGTTCTGTGAATAACTGAAGTATTGTAAACTTTATCAGTTAGGTGCTGAGATAATTTCCTGTTGATTTTATGATTTATTGATTTACGAATCATAATCTTTCTTGACGCTGGGCATGGGTGGTTTAGGCGTTCTTCCAGTTGGAATATGCTCAGTCCAGAGTTATATTTTCCTAGTAATTATTCTTTTTGGCAGGTACATGCTCATATCCAGAGAGAAGCGAGAGCCAGCTCTGTTGTATACCCTGGTAAGGAACATTGGCTGCTGAACTGACTTACCTCAGTGGTGAATATTGTACAGTAGAATAGAGTTGAAATAGTATCACAAGTGAATAAACCTCATTTTCCTTTAGATATACAATTATACTTGGATTAAATTAATCAAGCTGAATGTGTTAGTGAATGTATTACATTGGTTTAACTGCAATATATAGAAAATTTCGTCCAGATTCTGAATGGCACTGTACTCTAAGTCTACTTTGAAGAATTTTGAGAACTGCTCTAGGCTTGACCAGTAGATCTAATGCGATCAAAACTATTGGGCAGGTTTTCTTCCTAGCAGAAGTGCATCTTTATTTTTTAGGTAATGTTGGAGAGGGATGCTTGACTTAGCATTTAGCATTCTATTGGGCTTATGCGCTCACCACTTTATTCGGTATTGGAAATTCATCTGTGGTTGGGAATTACTGTCAATTGTTGTCTCCTCATCTGCAGGCTGTGATTCATACTTCTTGCTTGCATTTCATTTACCTTTATATTGTTCCTTATTTTTTTAATCAGAAAAGATTATACTACTATCTTTCAGCAGGCGATGGTTGACTAAATCAAAAAGGTTTAAAAACCTTCTGGTACTTCTTAATTTTAGTGAAGTTGCGGGAAGTCACTTCAATGCTGTTATGCATCCAGGGGGCTCTCAGAAACAGCCCCTCTGTGTTTTAAAACAGGGGAAACATTTCGTTCATCTTGAAACCCCACGCCATCATGGCATGTGGATTGCATTTGGTTGTTGTTGTTGTGAGAAAATACCTTATTAATGAGAGGGAGGAATTAAAAGTTAGAGGTGACGACAGTGTCTCTGCAACATAGTCAAATTTATTACTCATGTGCAGTCGTTGCCCACTAAAAAATTAACTCAGAGATTGTTCCTTGTAGAGCTGTAAGCATGAGAGCTGGAAAAGCATCGCGAAGTACTTGATGGAGGATCTACCTCTTATTTTGAAGTCGAAAGGAGTCAAGGACATCGAGGAGGCCATCGCTGTAGTTTGTTTGTCATTACCTTCAAACTTTAGGGAATTCATTATATGGGTTGCTGAAGTTCGGAGGCAAGAAGATCATGGTCAAAGATTAAGTCAGGAGGAGATAAAGAGAATCACAGTGAAGGTTTGTAGAAGTTTTACAATCTTGCAATCAGCTGATGTACTTATAACTGTACTGCAACTCCTAACACTTTCCAATGCAGGAAGAACTACTGAAGCAAGTTCAGGAGACAGATCTGTACAAATACGTCACTAAATTTCTCTCTTCAGTTTACAAGTGTTCAAGGAAAGCTGCTAAGTTGGGTCAAGACCACAGCTTATCTGATGTTGCTGCAGGTGTTTGCTGTGAGGGGACTGAGCTTTTGACTGGACACCCTGGCTTTTCTGATAGGTTTTGTTGTGAAAAGGCATGTGTTGAATCACTGAGGGGATTTGGTGACAGATCTGTAACAGTCGTCTCTGGAACTGTAATGGATGGCGAAGCTAAGAAAGGACTACAAATTTTGGTCCCTGTAACTCAAAAGAAACTGGAATGCTGCTCGGACCCAAGTGAATGCTCTGGAATGTACCCTGTTGCAGAAGATGTTCTGACAGTTCTTCTGCTTGCATTGCCTATAGAAACTTGGTCTGGTATAAATGACGGAAAACTCTTGTCTGAATTATCAGCCCTAGTTTCAGATGAAAGTCTTCCAACTTTACTTAAGGAGGAGGTAATTAATATTTTGTGAATGAGCCATTCTTTCTCCTATTTTATTTCTGTCAGTGGCTTCTGTTGTATTGCTCTTCTTTGTTCTTGCTGCCAAATCTTTATTTCTACCACCAAACTCAAATCAATAGCGTAACGGGAGTGTGATACAGTTTTCTTATCAATTAAAATGGGGAATGTCAGGTTTTGCATTTGCGGCGTCAGCTCATTCTTCTCAAGAGATGTCAGGCTGATGAGGAAGATGGTGATCTCAGTGCCCCTTTGTTATGAGGTATTTCTGTTAATTCTGTCATTTCAGGCTGCATTGACAAATTTCGAAGAAGGGTGTTGAAAGCAGCCTGTCGTGCTTCAAAGTAAAATCTTTTCTCAAGGAACGATTGTTTTTGCAGTGCTATCAGAAAATTCACCTTTGTTATGCTCTCAGCTGACGACAGAATAATGTACAGTGCACAGCTTATTTTTCGGCAACAAATTCATTTTTCTACCAGTAACCTGATTAGGAGTCACTTGGCTAGTTAGCTGTCGCCACAGAAAACAGCTGCGAAAATGTACGACAAATAGCGTTTACAACCCAATTTGTCCATCTGTTTTCTTTGGTTCTTCAGGTTTTGGTACTGTCTGTCAATACCATCTGCTGGTACCCATTTTTGTTAAATGATCCAATTAGTAAAGAAACTTTACAGGGAGATTGAACTGACTTATTCTTAGCTAGATCACCTGCATATAGTCGTATACAACTGGTCCTCAAATATGCTATTCTTAACATGTTTTTTCTTGTACCTAGATTGAACATTCTTGGTACTGATACATGTACTGTTGTGAAATGAGTATCGGAGTATTGTTGGTAGTATAAACATGCGAGTGCTCGGAGACTAATAGACTATGTAGTTTCGTTGGCATGATTGACATTGCCTTCCAGAAAGAAAAATGAAGGAATAGAATTTGTTGTTTCCACGGTAGCATAGATATTCTGATGGATACGGACACGGCAGCGCGCTTATTTAAATACATAAATTCTCATGCCATTTTTAAAACTTTGGTTATGCATATATCCACCAGAATTAATGTTTTTCATAATTAAACTAAAATTGATGATTTAAAGTAAGGTTTAATTTGTTAAAAAACTTGTTGTAAAACTTAATTGGACCGCTACGGGCTATGAGGGTCAAAGTAGGGATTATTCGCGGCTATTTTTAAAGTTGGGATTATTTTGTAATAATCGGCTCAAGTAGGGATTATTCCCAACAATTTCGCCGTATAAAATTTTGTGTATTTCCCAAAAACACCAAAAGTAGAGCCAAACAACAAACCACCCAATCCACTTTTGAAAAAGCTAAAAGGTCAACGAACTAACACCACACCCGCCATAAAAATACAGATATATACCCCGCCAGCGTACAAATTACGAGAATCAATTATCATCATTTCACCTCTCTTCTCAGACTCTCAGTCTCCCTCAAGTTAAAATTTACCCAGCCAAGCCAGAAATATTCACCCCAATTTCCTTTTTTCTTTTGAATTAAAAATTCACATTGCATGGCGGCAGTTGCGGGTGTTTACAGAAGATCACTCCCTTGTCCTCCCGCCATCGAGTTCGCTTCTCCCGAGGGAAAGGTCTCTCTCTCTCTCCCCTTTTTAAAAGTAATTGCTTTTTATTTATTCATGCCATTTTAACTGCCACGCTGGAAAAATGGTGGTACAAAACAGATTCTCAGTGCTAATTATTTAATTTAAAGTTTTCTGAACTAAAAATATTAAAATGTAAAGAGAACTTTACTAAATTCTACTGGCAAAATAAGTACTAAAGAACAAGGGATAATTCGGGGGTTTTTTTTTTATGGACGAAGTTAAGTGTGATTGATTGTTGGTTGTTGAGTATGTCATTGATGAAGAACTATTGGAAAGGGTTTATCTTTGTTTAATTTGTTTGCCACTAATGTCAAATGTGTTATGAGTGTTGAGTATTTGGTGGTTGGAACTTGGAAAAGGATGTGTAGGGATGAGGATCGAATGAGTGTGTATGTTTATAATCTTTTAGGCTTTTAATGAGGACTTTAATTATGGAATTGGTGCGAAAATGATTTAGGGCGTGTTTTGTTCGTTAAAATTATAACTAAAACTGAACTGAGAACTGGAAATTACCTATCTGAACGGAAAAAAACTGAATTGTGACACTGCAGATGAACAAAACTCGGCCTTAGACGTACGTGTACTAAAATGAAGGAAAGCATGCAGAGCACAGCACTGTAAATTGTAGTACCTGTTCAGTACCTCAGACCGTGAGTTTTTGATGGCCTAGATCGATTGTTGTCTTTTTTTTTTCCCGTAATGGAATTGTGTGTATAAGGTTAGATTTACTTATCCGTAATAAAAAGAATCTAGGTGCTGGATTTTCATTTCTTGTTAAGGGTAAGGAAGCCAGTGAATATTTGGATGGTATGGCGCTATCAGAAGCACAATGGTTATTGTTTTATGCAAGTTTTTCTCAAGTCTTTTTGAGTTCTCAAAAATAAAATGTTGTTTTTTGTTGTTGTTGTTCTGCGTTGGGCCTGTCAAATTTTGGCAACTAATTCCTCAAGTTTCATTTGGTTAATGCAGCAACTCTTTTGTGAAGCCCTTGCAAATGGAAACATGGAGGGATTTTTTAAGTTGATATCTTACTACCAGACACAGTCAGAACCTGCATACTGTGGACTGGCTACCCTTGCAATGGTCTTAAATGCTCTTGGAATAGACCCTGGAAAAACATGGAAAGGTTAGTTTATTTATATTTATCATGTCAATGCTGGTTATTTGTCTCACTATTGGTATCTGGTATATGTAACAAGGTCCCTGGAGATGGTTTGATGATACTATGTTGGATTGCTGTGAACCTCTTGAAAAGGTTAAGGTTAAGGGTATCTCATTTGGCAAAGTCGCATGCTTAGCCCATTGCAATGGAGCTAATGTCGAAGGATTTCGTACAAACGAAAGCACTTTAGACACTTTCAGAAATCTTGTGATTTCATGCACCTCTTCTGAAGATTGTCACATGATAGTCTCGTACCACCGGGGAATTTTAAAGCAGGTTGTGATTCTTTGTGAACCTATTGCATATTTTTTTAATTTTTTTTGTAGAGATGTCCTGTTACGAGCCTCCTTTTTTCTTTCAATTTTGATGCCAATAAGATTGCCTATTTTTTTACACCCTAATCAGCTACAAACTCTATCCTTTACACTTATCCCTAAATGTAATTTGGATTCCTACCATGTACTTGTTAGCTAGGTTGAAGATTACTGAACACTTCACCTTCAATCTAAATGCGCACATTAAAATTTTGTCTTTCTTTGGAACTGTGGTAGAAAGTGATGCCGCCGAATGTTTAATTTTACACCATCTTGTCTTCTTGACAGCTGTCACTAGTTGAGAGTCAGAATCAAATTCCCCAAGCATTCCTTTAGTCTTCTTTCTGTGCAGAGTTGATTTTTTTTTCTTCTTCAGATGTTCATAATTTTGCAGTAATCTTCAAGAATTATTTATCCTTGTTTTTTTTAATGACTGTTTCTTTACTTCTCTGGGAAGGATAAACGTTACATCTTCTGACAGAAACATAAATGTAAACAGTAAAGCTTGCTATGATATAAAACAGTAAAGCTGGAGAAGTTTTTCTATCAGAGGCTTTAAAATTCTTTTTCATTCACTTTCGTTTAGATAAAGAGCACCAGCTTGTTCTCACTAATCACTAAATTTTTTCTGTGAACCTGTTTGGGATCCTTGGCTTGTTCTTGTTATCTATGTTGGAGATCACTTATAGTGAACACTTCTTTATCATTGTGGAAAATCCATGCAGTTGGTGAAAATATCTTCTTAAGTATTGTTGGTTGAAACAAGAAAGAGAAGTGTTAATAGAATAACGGATCTTTAGTTTGGACTATCTGAACTAGTCTTGTTGACCACTTCTGTCTCTTGTGGAGTGTTAAGGTTAAAATTCACAGTATTCTTTTACTTCTCTTTCTGGAGCAGGACTGAGTTGTATTCCGGAGTTCATCTTTTTGCACTAATCTTCAAGTATTGTTTCTCATCAGATTTTTGCTCTTGTGAAAGGGTCGTTCAATGGAGAGTACGAAAATTGAATTTTATGGTAGGAGAGATTATGCGAAGGAACTGTAATTAACTTGGTGACTGAACGATGTTTTTCTTGTCTAATGTACTGTTTATTGGGATCTTACTTTAGTTGCATGTAGTTGATAGTGAAGGCTGGCGCTGTTTCTCTTGAATGTCTATGGCTGATTTGGTCCAGATGTGTTCTATTGCATAAGCTGTTATGATTTCAAATGTTTGTTTTGATGAGAATGACATCTAACTCTATTGCTTCTGGCAGACAGGAAGTGGGCATTTTTCTCCGGTCGGTGGTTACCACGCAGGAAGAGATATGGTACTTATTTTGGATGTTGCTCGGTTCAAATACCCTCCTCATTGGATTCCTCTCTCTCTTTTATGGGAAGCCATGGACACAATTGATGATGTCACTGGACATCGTAGGGGGTAAGTCATTGTGTATTCAAGTTATGCACTCATCTTAACTGAAGGGGATTGCATTGGTTAGATTTCATTTACTGTGTCCTTCAAAAAAGAACTGATCCTAAAGTGACGTTCTGATGTCAATTTACGGTCCTTAAAATCACATCCTCATCATTTTGTGGGCTGTAGGACTATTACATCCACGATCAGATGATTTGATCATCCTGTTTTACAAATTTTCTTTCGGAATTTTGGAGATATTATTTGAAAACAAACTCATGGTAAAGGTTTTGTAAATTTGTTGCTGGGACTATGGAAACAGCCTCCCTAATTGGTCGAGGTAGAAGGGGTAGTGCTGTAGTGCCCGATCCCCTGTTTTGCAGATTTTGTTGTCCTTGAGATTATATTGGGTAGTTCTTGAATGTTGAAGATGTTCAATGTGTTCATGATGTTCAAGTCATCCATGTCTAAGATTTCTACTGCTAACAGCCCAACAGTCTCTTTTGAAAAGAAAAAACAACTTGGCTCTTTACATCAGTTTGCGGTGATAAGTTTTGACGTGCTAAGCTACTTTAATGGCCTCATCTGGATTTTCTAAAACCGCAGGTTCATCATTTTAACTTTGCTGCGGTATATTTAAGTTTTTTTGTCTACTTGAAAGCTAGTCCTGAACTTTTGAGATTGTGAATGTTACAGGCGGTTTTTCTATTGGGCGCTTTTGTAGAGATTGGAAATATACTTCTTTTTTTATTCCATCGCCATTGGGTTGGTCTACATTGCCATAATTTATTCTGATACATAATCTTTGTTCTAAAAACAAAAAGTTGTACTAGTTTTACATTATGTTTTTCTTGGCTTCACTAAAAAGAGTGCTCTGTCTTGGCATTTTTCTTCTCAACCTCCCTCCCTCCTCCTCCTCCTCCACCCCGATCACTTTGGTAACATTGTGGAGAGTAATTTAGGCTTCATTTTGGTGAAGATGGAGGGGAAGTAGGGTGACTGAGTGAAAAGGAAGAGAGACGAAGCAAAAACACTTTTTAAGAGAAGTTAGTCCAAACATGCTATTAGACTATAATTGTTGCCAAATCAACTTTGTTTCTGTTGTGAATCCTTATTAAACGCTTGCTATCTCAAACAGCTGCTTTTATCTGTCAGGTTCATGCTTATTTCGAGGCTGGAGGCAGCTTCATCAATTCTATATACCCTGGTATCTTTCCTCTCTTTTCTGTCTACATATTTCCACGCCTGAAAACAACGGTTAGTCAGTTGCATACAATTTAAAAAAGAATTGCACAATCTTCCTGAATCATCAAGCACTCCCCTCATTTGTCAGTTTGAGTTTTTTTTAATGAAAAAAAGTTACTAGTGACAAAAGTCATATGGGTTTGGCTAGTTGAAATTTAAGGGCTTTCCACTTAGGCTCAATATCCACCGGACTGTTCCTTTTGCCTCTTTGTATTTACTCGAGCATCAGGATTCAGGATTTGAATATCTGAATTCTCTGTAGAGTTGCCGTCATGATGGTTGGGATACTGCTGCCAAGTACTTGACTGAAGAACTTCCACATCTTATATCTTCAAAGGAATTCGAAGAAATTCAGGAGATTATATCAATTATATTCACTGCAGCTCCTGTGAATCTGAGAGGACTGATCAATTGGGTTGCAGAAGTTAGAAAGCATGAGGATGGGAGTAAAGTTGTTAGTGATGAGGAAAGGGGACGGCTGACTATCAAGGTCTTTGAACTATATCTTCTTTCCATTGCTCAATTTAGTTGTCTTTTTTGTTATCTCACATTCCATGAGATTTGAACTTAAAATCAACCTTCAGACATAGGTACTTTTTTTGGTTTTCAGGAAGAGGTCATGGAGCAAGTGGAAGGAACTGAACTCTATAAATATGTAAGTGGATGGGAAAGAACAAGATCTTGTTGTAATAACACCCGATCTTTGGCTGATCAAAGTTCTTTCTGCAAGATTGCTTCTGAAGTGTGTTGTCAAGGTGCTCAACTTTTGTGTGGAAAGATTGGTTCTTGTAATGGAAATTGCAGTCAGGGTGACAATGTCGAAACTGTTGCTGTAAGTTCTGGTAGAACCGTTCTTGAAGATCCCAAGCATGGAGTTGAAATGCTGGTCCCTTGTCGAACAAATTCCAATAATCTGTGTGGGTGTGATACCGATTTTTCTCATGAGCAACATCCATCAGATAATGATGCTCTAACAGTTCTAGTGTTTGCTCTGCCTCCTGATACATGGCGTGGTCTTCAAAACAAGAAATTGCAAGAAGTTTTTTATAAAATTGTTTCCCCTAGCAACCTTCCGGACCTGCTTCAACAGGAGGTATGCTCAATCCCTCTAGTCTCAAACATTATTGTTTCTTGATTTTTGCATTCTGTAGCCTTTTAAATAGCCATATAGAAAAAGAGCCAAATCTACAGGAACTTGTCATATGAATTCTGTCTGAAACAGCTGTTCAGTGTTTTCTCACTACCAGCAAATGAGCTTTTTTTAGTGTCAAATAATGCTTGAGCTACGATGAGCAAAGAACTGGCTTATGATTTTAAACTATTTGTAAATTGATTTTCTGTTGGAGTTATGGATGGAAGAACGCACCATCATTATAGAGTACATTCTCAAAGAGAGGCCAGATGGTTTAGTCATTAGAAAAGATGAGTTTAAGTTGTGTAGGAAGGACTCTCTGATTCTGATGTTTCTTGAAAAATTAAGAGGCAGACTATTTGGTGACTGTTTGACTCCGAATTGGTGAAGGAAACTGGAAGTGAAATTATAAAAATCGAAAAAACAAGTGGATGGCAAACTCATGTAAACTCCTTGAATCTGTCAGACCTGAGAGTAATGGACTCGTCACAAGCAGATGTGGCCTTCATGATCTTTGTTGTTTCCTGTGATGTCTTTTTAATATGCTAGCTCTTCTTTTTACAGGTTTTGCATTTGCGCAAGCAGCTAAAGTTTCTAGTAGCGGATCTGCAATCTCCTTTGCTGTGACTCCATAAAAAAAAAAAATGGCGGTGAGTGTTCGTGCATGTTCTGAACGAACACTAGTAGTTGCATCTGTTGTGCTTAACTGAGAGGTTCATCAATCTTATTTGCCGCATTTATTAGTGTTTTTAGTTTATATGGACGTAATTGCTAGTTGACACTAGTAGTTGCATATGGTGTTCTTAACTGAGAGGTTCATCAGTCTTTTCTGCCGCATTTAGTGGTTTAGGTTTTATGGACGTAGTTGCTAGTTGAATGGTAAGGACAAAATAGAAGTTGAGATATAGAGATATCATATGCTTGCAGAGTTCACTGGATGTGCCTTGTGTGCCTACCAATCTCTACCATAAGAAGAAACCTCTGGACATGCTCATATGCATATCATATCAATGTCTGTTATTAATGCACATGAAGCCCATAGTACTCACTGCGCCACCTACACACAGGCCGGAGAAAAAAAGAAATGTAAAAGCAGTGTCCATATCACAAGGAAAGCATTTCCGACAACTAACTGCAAGCCATAGCATTCACGAAGCACTGCTGTATAGCTATCAGCCTGTCAGTTTTAACCATGGTTTTCTATACTGTTACTGTCTCATGTGCTAATTGTTCAAGGTTGACATGTTGCTTTAGCTAACTAACTGTAGTACCATATACTAATTAGATGTCCTACCGTAACCTGTATCTCACATATATTGCTTGGAAAACATTGTGTATTTGATGGGGATGATGTACCTTAATGATATATGTTGTAATACTAGTTATAAATACACAAGATGGGTGTACCTAAGAATTGGAGCAATTACATACGTTAACGAAGAGAGGTTCAAAGCATTACGAAAAGGACAGAAACAATTTAGATTCAGCTAATAAATCTATAATACTTGAAATGTGGATCAGTGTTGACTTGGGATTTTATGTTGTGCTTTTGTTTTTCTTAATTAATTCGGAAAGAAATTTGTACGGTGATAAGATTCAGGAGTTTTCGGCAATTGTCATGGTTTCAGATTTAAGAAGGTTGTTAATGGTTACCACTTACCACGGTATTACAACCTGTATTGGATAGATGGATAACAAACGATTGGCCAACGTTTTCCAACTTTTTATCGTACCATTTTTTGATAGAAAATTTATTTTGGCCAACTGTTTTTTTTTTTTGGCAAGGCAAGAAACGGATGAATTTAGAGACCTTTTTAACTCCTACTCCTAGTGTAGTATATGTCCTTCACGATTCATGAAGAATGGAACCGAGTATTATACACTGTCAATCCTTGATCTTTTCTCCCTAATATCAGTCTTTTCCCAACGAATCCTTAATTCCCACTCAGCCCCTTCTTTCAAACTATTTTCCACATTACTCCCATCAAGGCACTTTAAGCCTTATTTGTATCCTTTTTCCCCTTTTCGTTTGTTTCTACTTTCTTCCGAAATCATCCAAAGACAGAAGACAGAATTCAGTAAGGGTTTGGTGTTTGGTTTGGACACACTAAATCATGCAATGATTTAAGCTCTGTGTGTCACAATCTAACTCACAAGATAACTGAAACACTGTGCGTCACATTTTACATCTAGCAAACTCTTGTTGACGTATACTTTAATAACGAACGATATATCAACCGTGTGTCCTTCCTTTTCCACTTTCCACACCTTTCAATATAAAAACACTATCTCCACTAGCACAGTAGACATAATCTAGCAAAGCCCAAGAAGCTAGGAGACACTTCAGAAAATCTATCAACAGCAACATGTGTGAGAAAGACATTGACAGAGACCCAGAAAGATCATCATCAGTAAAGAGAGAGAATGGAGTAGATGCAGCAGCAAAGGATCAGCAGTGTCATCCTTTGCTGAGAGGAGGACCCAGAAGTGATGCAAAAAGTAGTCATGGGTTTTCCTCATCACAGATGCAGTCACTTTCTGCTTTCTGTGAAGCTCTTATCCCTCCCTTGCCACCTTCTGCTGTTAGTGATGAAATTCGGTCCATGAAAAGCTCTCAAGAAGAAAAAGAAGCTGTCTTTTCTTTCTTTGCTGCTTCTGGGTCCCAGGATAACCTCCCTGATGAGGTAAACGCTTTACAATACTGCTGCTGTACTTTGTTGAATGTTGATTATTATAAGTTTTTTTAAATTAGCAGTGACTGTCAGCTTACGTTGCTTGAAAAGCTAGATTAATATTTTTGTCGTGCTCCGTAAAAAGTTTTTTGTGTTTTAAGTTGGTTGTCGTGTTGTTGCTACTTGCTACTGTCTGCAATTCTGCATGACTTTTTTAGATTTACGTACAAGTAAGTTTTGAGAGATATTGAATTCCTATGTGACATTTTTAAAGACTTTTTGTGCATTAATTAGTAATCACCCTTCCTTTTTTGTTTTCACTAGTTCTTGTATGTAGTATAATTTTATAAATTGTACTAACTCACAATGTGAATCAGAAAAAAGAAAAATAGAGGCTGATTTCAAGTTTGAGACTTGGTGTGAATGGTTCTGATGTACTGTATATTTCTCTATTTGTTATGCAAAGAATGAAACTTTTTTGTTTGAGTGGGAAAATTTATATTGGCTATTTGGCTGAATGATGTACAGTTATAAAGTTTGAAAAGTAATGTATAATTGGCTTTGAGTGACAAATGATTGACGATTTTTTGGTAAACTATCATTATCCATATTCCAAAATTGGGACTATGGAACAATCTCTTTCTGATGATGCTTCCAGTGATAAATTAATAACATTTGATTAGTTGAGATACTTGATAACTACTGTAGTTATCATTCCTAAATAAAGGTTTTCAAAACTGATAAAACCAGCCAATTGGCTAATGATGGGATGGAGATGTAGATGGTACCCTTTATTTATTATATCTGCAATTAATATAAAGTAAGTCATGAAGTTTTCTTGGGAAGTTAGGTAGTTTCAGTCTGTCACCAACTAATGTAGGTATCAGGTACTAGTTTCTAGTTTCTGATGTTGCTGCATCACCAGCTGCCAGACAATGACTCTATTGGTCACATTGGCTCATTCTGATGATAGCTTCCTAGCCATCAATAATTCATGTTGGTTTTACAAGAACAACTTCTCCTGTATAATGCATTCATGTAGTGTTCTAGAAACCATATTATTGATAAGGACGGAGATGTTAGGGCCCTAAGGGCCTCACAGAGCTCCTAAAGATAAACCCTAGTTGGTTGTGTGGAGAAGTAAGAATTGTTTTAAGATATATTACTTTGATTTGAGTGATTTGTTGATATGTTGATATATATTACAGCATGGGTACATAGGTACTTATACTCCTAGAATGTGACTATAGAGCTACCTAGTAACCCCTACAAATCTATAACTTAACCACCCACTTAACCTAGCTATTAAGTAACATAAAAACTGCCATACTTATTGTGCAATAAGAGCTACTTAAATGAGCTATTAACTATCATTT
>ONZK01004344.1:0-14736 GCA_900322385.1 Pharnaceum exiguum | reverse complement strand
TTTTTATATGACTAATGACTAGTAGTAATATGACTAGTGAAATCTTTTATATGACTAATGTCTCTGACGTGGCACAGGGTGTATATATACACCCGGTGCACGGAAGACGGGCTGATCATTTCAACAATTCAATAGTAAGATATTTTGTGTAGTAACTAGGGACTGGTGATGGTGACTTTTTTTATGCAACTGGTATCAGCTGTTTGGGACTTGATGGTCACTAAAGGATCTGTAGCTTAAGTTTTACAAGCTGTTAAGTGTTACCTAGTGCCTAGACAAAGAGCCTATTCTTTAGGACATGTTCCCTGTGGTATCAGCTCACATCAAGCGAAATCAGTTTATGAGTTTTCAGAGCAATGTACAACCAGAATTCGGTAACTATAATTCAGTCCCGAAGAATGGTCTTAATCGATGAACATGTGCTATAACTCTATAAGCTAACTTTGTACATAGAAAGAGAATGTATTTCATGATGTCCTGTTAATCAATTCAGTTATATAAGTGGTATCACTTGAAAATATCATACATTTGCTATTGCAAGGCTTGCAATGCTGATTCTAATCGATTTAAAATTTATAGTTTGATGAAGTTTTTTGAATTTGGGGTTTTGCAGGTTGCCAAAAATATATCGTTAAGAGTACTACCAGAAGCAATATTTCTAATCAAATTAGTGCTGAGTATTCTATCAAGCAGATTAGGGACACTACTGCTATGCGGGACTCTATGTTTGAGCTCGAGGTGGCCTTTTATTCTAAAGTTTTCAGAAATGAGCATGGAGAAGAGGGAGCTATTGCTCCAAAGATGGTCAAGGGAGAGTTACTGGACTGCCTTAAGAGTTGTGTTTGTGCTAATCAAAGTGATAGCCAACTTTCTCTTCTATTCCAGGGTAAGGATAAGCTTTATATTGAACCCTTTTTAACCAGTTGATTCCTGCCAGAATACCTCTTGCTTGTCATGATTCAGGAAGTATTTGGCAGTGCGTATGGGTTTTAACTTATAGTGCATTTATAATTATTGAACCGGAGAGGGCCACTTATATAATACTATATAAATGGCCAAGGTATAAGTACCTGATAAAACACATGAATTATTGCTCCTATTAGTCTTCATGTCATTTTATTGGATGGAAACTCAAGAATATTGCTCAGTTCTACTCCTATCCAGAAATTCATGACATGGACATGTTACTCACAAGAGAAAAAAACTAAGCTATCCTTAACGAATGAGTTAAAGAATATGTAACTAACTGTGACTCTAAGTTGTTTATCTGTATAATGGGTCAAATATATGGAGTAGCATTATTGATATGTGAGTGGTAGCTCACACATTTGTCATGTGTTGGAGTAGTAGATTGATGGACTGACCATGTGTACATTCTGCAAGTTCTCAGTCTAAGCAACGTAGTTATGAAGCAGGCTGTCTATTGTTGTCGATGTATGTGCTCGAACTTTTCAACTTAATTGTTCCATTCTATACTACTGCAGACCAATGAAAAGTTGGAAAATCCTGCATGGAAAGCAATCGGTTACAAGGTGGACTCCAGAGAGATGTCATCAAAATCTCAACTAGGGAGACCTCTTCAAAAGGGAATAGTCGAGTGTTGGGACAAAAATGACTCCGATCTTATCCAAGCTCTGAAAGAAAAGAAACTAGAGGTAATAGAGGATCATGATGAACAGATATTACGAATTAAGTGTGATGTGGTAATAGTAGGTTCGGGTTGCGGAGGAGGGGTTGCAGCTGCTACTCTTGCAAGCTATGGTTACAAAGTTGTAGTCGTTGAAAAGGGCGATTACTTTGCTTCAGGAGACTATTCGTCTTTGGAAGGCCCATCCATGGATCAAATGTATGAATCGGGTGGTAAACTTACAAGTTTAGATGGGAAAATGATGATTTTAGCAGGATCCACAGTTGGTGGAGGATCTGCAGTAAACTGGTCAGCATGCATCAAAACGCCAGAATCTGTCCTTAAAGATTGGTCAGTGAATCACAATCTGCCGAAATTTTCCAGCCCTGATTTCAAATCTGCTAGGAATGAAGTATGGAAAAGGATTGGAGTCACGGAGGATTGTACTGAAGAAGGGTTTCAGAATAAAGTTATTCGTAAAGGGTGTCAGAATCTTGGTCTAGAAGTCGAGAAGGTACCTAGAAATACACCAGAGAATCACTACTGTGGTTCTTGCTGTTATGGATGTAGAACAGGAGATAAGAAAGGCACCGATACAACTTGGTTGGTTGATGCTGTCAACTGCGGTGCTGTAATTTTGACAGGATGCAAAGCGGAAAAATTCATACTGAAAAATGAAGAAAATGGAATGAGAAGGAAAAAATGTGTGGGAGTCTTAGCAATACCTCTTGGAAAAAAAGTTCCCATGAAGCTACAAATTGAAGCTAAAGTCTCTGTCGCAGCTTGTGGGTCTCTCCTTACACCTCCTCTGCTGATTCGTAGTGGACTTGAGAACCCAAATATAGGCACAAACCTCCATTTACATCCCAGTCTATTAGCGTGGGGTTACTTCCCGGAATCTAAAGACAGTATTAGTGGAAGATCCTATGAAGGAGGACTCATCACCTCTGTCCATAAAGTTACCTCTGAGAGCTCTAATGTGCATGCTATTATAGAAGCTGCAGCGCTTGGGCCTGCCTCAATGTCATCCGTCTTGCCGTGGGTTTCTGGCCTTGACATGAAGGAACGGTTGGTGAAGTATGCAAGAACCACCAATATTTTCGCATTAGTGAGAGATAAGAGTTCAGGTGAAGTGAAAAAAGAGGGTAGGATTAGATATCGTTTGAATGACTATGACAAGGAGAATTTGAAAATTGGTCTGAGGCAATGTCTCAGAATTCTGATTGCAGCTGGAGCTGTCGAAGTGGGGACATACAGAAGTGATGGGCAGAGGATGAAATGTAACGGTGTAAAAGATAAGGACATGGAGGAGTTTCTGGACACAGTTACAGCACCCGGAGGCCTGAGATCAAGGGTTGAGCAATGGGCCATATATGGTTCTGCACACCAAATGGGCAGTTGCAGAATGGGGGCTACCAAAGAGGCAGGTGCAGTTGATGAAAATGGCGAAAGTTGGGAAGCCAAAGGCTTGTTTGTGTGTGATGGAAGTGTTTTGCCTACGGCTGTGGGTGTGAATCCCATGATCACAATTGAAACAACAGCTTACTGTATCGTTAAAGGAATTGCCGAGTCCATGAAGAGACAGGATTCTCGGCAATAAGGCTACTCTTCTGAACAGTGACCTTGCCATGACTTCATGAGCTTACATCTCGTCAATACTCAATAGTAGGCTTTTCTTTTACATATCAATAAAACTAGGTCCTTGCTAGCAATCTAAACAGCTCCCGTATATGTTTATATATATGAATATGTGAGTTATAACAATTTCATCGAAGGATAACACAAACTCAATCGAAATTGTATTTGCCGATTACCATGGTCGTGGGAGCCATGATTTTCCCTGATAATAGCTTAACAATCGTTGTCATGGATGTTGCTAAAAGGGCACTTTCCACACCGAGTCCCAAGTTTTTTTTTTTCTAAGTGAAGTGAAGGTGTATTTCTTTAATTAATAGCCATGTATCTGGAGTCCTTTAGTGAGGAAAAGAAGGTTGTGGCCATATGTAGCTCTGTGTTGCACCTCACCCCTATGGCTCTATGATAGTGTTTGATTCGCTGATAACTTGATAAGTACCTGCCAATAGCCAATAGTGGTGATAATTAGTGAGAACTATACAGATTCATCTACGAGTGCAGTGCTAGAGAGCACATTTGTTTTGCCAATTCAAAGTACCCGTGATTGTCCATTTTTAATTACTCGCACAGTCGCACTGGAATCAGGACCGGAGGTAGCACATAGCCACATACTAAGGTAAAAAGGTCGCTGTGCACACATCTTGAGCAAGTAATACTAAGAAATTTTGGTTGCGTCACGTGTTAATTCAAACCGAAATACATATTCAATCAAATCACCCGTAACCTCAGCCACTGTGGTCTCCTTCAAGTACGACTTTTCCAGGAGCACGTCCTGGAACAATACTCTCTTACAAACTTACAAATGGTGTGAAATGCAATTAGGTGCCTATTGTTCGCTTTATCATTGAGAAGAAACCGAGCTTGCATTGAGACATTGAGACCTGATCCGAGAACTGGAGCAGTGATAAACAAGGTTATCAGGGAGGTTGAAATTTCTTACAAAGTGACTTTGCTACCAAGAGGTGGAGAGTGAAATAGCATTGCCGGCAATGAAGCCAAGTGCTGTTTTTTTACATAAGCCACACTTGAATGATGTAAAAACTGTAAGACTGTCTTGCAAACGATTTTACAATCGGCAATACCGCAATAGCATTGCTAGATCCACTTGAATCATCAAAGACTAATAGATCGACTGAATGACAAGAGGTCATACACTGAAACATGCCATCAGAAAGTCTGTTAAAGGTATCAACTCCTGTATTAGTGCTTGGAGCCTTGGACCTCAGAGAGTCAGAGTACTTTCCTTCCTTTCCTGTTTTGTTGACCTGTTGGGTGCGGTGGCCTTTTCACCCAATCAACACTACCACCCCGAAAAGGTAAAACTATCACCTCAACAACAACAATCACCCAACCATACACACAACTATTACCCCACCACACACAAATCACATAATCACCACCCGTCTCCATAATAACAACTATCACCTCATCAACAACTATATCCCCTCCATACACGGAACTATCACCTCAATATGAACCACTTTCAATTGTGGATAGAAAGTGGAGTTATGTGGTCGAAGGTTGCTTTTCCACTAGTTGCTCAGGGGGTAAGGTTTCTTGAGTCACGAAATATCGCACTTGTATGAGTTTCATATTTCCACAACAAACTGAGGACACAAATAAGCATCCGGAGCGAATTGAACAGCGATGAAAAATAATGGGTGATAAGCGATCATGAACCAACAAGTACGTTAAAAAGGCAGAGCCGAATCATCAATACATGAAGGTTTCCTGGCCTTGTAGTAGAAATAAGCAATCATTTGTACCAATTCTTCCGAAGTTCTTAGATCTGCCAGCAATCAGTATCACAAAATGAATAGACACATCTTAAAAATCCAAACAACAGGAAAAGATCCAGGGCAGTTACCTTTTTCTCTGTACAGAATCTTGTTCCCACGAAGAAATAGTATCTGTGGACCCTCTTTAACTTGGAGAGCATATGCTAAATCTCTCTCAATTTTGATATCCAACTTAACTGCCTGTTCCAAGAGGAGAAAATACATTAAGACTCCACTTGACAATCTTCAGGGTGATAAGGAAAGATGTGAAAGAAAATTATGTAAAAGAAAAAGGAAAAAATAGGAAAAATTGTTATAACACCCCCAATATGTAGTCCACTTAATAGCGGCACCTAAATAAAACACTTCTTGTTACAACGCCCCATAAACCCCAAAGAGTGTTGCTTAGACAGCCCATTCTTCATCTATTTACCAAAACCAGGTTGAACTACCCAAAATGTTCTCAAATGAACACAAATGTAAAGGTGTAACACTTTTTACATAGGGTCTACCGCGACTACCGGTCTACTGTAGATGATTTAGGGTGCACGAAATAGGGACATTCTGATTACATCCTCTTCCTGTTACCAACTTCCTTTTTTTGCGAGTTATAGAAGATTAGAAGCAACATATCTCAACCTTCCAAGTGGCTCTGCACTGATATCACTAACTATCTTCAACACTGCTGCTGGGGAAAGGGCTCCAATATGAGAGTTTCATTAACTCGATGTTTAGTTCTATTGTTAGGATATAAATTACTTCAACTAAATGCAAGTCTGGCAATCACTTGTTGGTGCTGATAAATTAAACAAGGAAAGTTCCTCACATCCCTGGGACACTGAAATTTATTAAATGTACCAACAGATGAATTTTCACTTAGTAGACGATCTATACTAAATAAAAATGAAGGGAACTTAAGAAATCAGTTCATACACGAGGTGGTAGTCGATCTTTAGCATTCCAGTAAACCTTGAGTGCTTTCTCCATCTCCTTCAGCACCTTCCAGTTAAGCATTGCCCTATATCATAAAAGAAAAAAAGCAGAATTTTAACCACCACACTTGCACATTGGCACTAGAGAATTCATCATATAAATAGTCTGAAGTAACTGTAACAGATAATCTTCATACCAATCATAAAGAAGAAACCACATACCTGTTGTATCTCTCAAACACAAAAACTATCAGGGGACTCGGGTGAAAAGCATATGACTCCCACTCCAAGCAATTTATTTCCTGTATCCAGCTATTATCAAGTTCCCCCTCCCAGTCGATCTCAGAACCGTCATCCCCAACCACATTCTTAATAGGGTGTTTTTCAAAATATTCTGATGCACTGATGCCCCATGCAACCTTAGTGTCCGCTGGCGAATCATGACTATCATCATCTTCCAAGATAGAGTTCTGCTCCTCCTCAGCTTCCTCATCACTTTCCTTATCCTCATCATCACTCTCACTCGTACCAACTGCATCATCAGAGCGAGCCTTATCATTAAGGTGCTTCAGAATTTCTTCTTTCTTCTTCTCAAACGCATCAGCATCCAATGTATTTTTAAATTTCTCGTGAATGTAGTCTTCTACTTCATCATCTTGACTTCTACGACCGCGCCTTGGTTTTCTCGGTTTTAACAAAGAATTATCAACTTCAGTGTCAGATTCCTTTGATTTCTTCGGCCTGCCTCTCTTCTTAGGCTTGGCTACCGACTCAGGACTAGTCTCCGAGTCACTTATAGCAGCAGCACAACGCTGAGACACTCTGACACCCTTACTTGAAACTGACAATAAATCAGGAACCAACGAACGTAGAGGAGAAAATGTAGCAGTCTGAGAACGCGCTAACATACATTGCAGGCGAACATGGTGGTCTAGTTTCAATCCAATGGGAAAACACTCTCGCGGCAATAGAGTTATAGGAGTAGAAGCAAGAGACATTGTTTCAGCAAGAAACACCAAACACAAAAACTTCCTCTACTTTTCGGCTTTCTACCACTTACACTCTCATTGACGCCTACCCTACTGACTACTTCAAATTCTCTACTAATTGAAGTACTTATTCACCAAAAGGACACTAATCAAACACTAAAGAAAACTACCTTCAACTTATACACTCAGTATATAACTTGAGCAGCAACCTGCAAAGATATTAACATTGCCACAAATGAGCTATAAAAACATGACTATTTTGTTCAACTGACAGTTTATCAAACAGGTTGTGTGCATAGTAGACAGAGTTGTAAAATTTGAGTAAATTTACCATACACATTTATAAAAAAGAAAAAACAAAACACTACTTATATTTCAACACAAACAAAGAAAGTGAAAAATGAAGAAAGAAAATTATACATACATAAAAAAAGAAAAAAAAAGGAAATATGAATTATACCTCCCGTCCCTTGCTTGCGAAAGAGCTTTTGATTTTGTTTGGTACTTTTTTTTTATATTAATTTATTGTTTGACAAAAATGACACAAGAGTAAGCAAAGCAGAGGTTTATGGTTTATCCGCTTTTGTTGTTGCTTAAAACTTTAAGAGAAAATTTTACAAAAAAGTACCCTACTTTGTACTAGTTTTGTACAAAAGTACTAAACTTCTTTTTTTTGTACAAAGGTACCAATGTGATCACTTTTCTTTTAATAAAGGTACTTTTTCGGATTTCGGACTTTTTAGGACGATTTTGCCCTTACGTGCGTGGGAGCGTGTATTTGTAGTTAGACAATTTCCCTCCCTTTTTCCCTTTGTTTTCCCCTTTGAAACTTGAAGAGAACTAGAAGCATACACCCATGGCAAAGTAGGAATTGAAGGCCATAAATGTCATCCATTTTCAATAAAATAGTTTGCTCTCTTTTGAAACTTGATGATCAATGTTATTATGGTCGTAATTGGTATTGGACAAGTTTGATCAATTATTTTGGTCTCCTTTGAAACTTGAATCAAAACAATGGAATATCAATCAAAACTTGAATCAAAACTTTAATCAATTATTTTGTCCCAGTTTGTACAATTATTTACCTCCCAATCTCCCATTGTATCACTCATAAAAAAAACATTTTTATTCAAAATTAAACTGAGTACATCATGATGAGCTTACCTATAAAATGATTAGCTACTTCAACAACATACACACCAAAATAAATGCAACCACCCCTACAAATGCCTTCATCTTAAATACATTCTTCTCCTCTTTTTCTTAGACAATCTTTAGTGGAGGTTGAGAGGGAAGGGAAATGAATGAAGTAAATGAATTGGAGGGAAATGGAAAAAAGGGAGGGAAATGGTCTAACATCTAGCACACGCTCCCACGCATGTGAGGGCAAAATCGTCCTAAAAAGTCTGAAATCCGAAAAAGTACCTTTATAAAAATAAAAGTTACCACATTGGTACCTTTGTACAAAAAAAAAAGAAATTTGGTACTTTTGTACAAAACTGGTTCAAAGTATGGTACTTCTTAAAAAAATTCTCAAACTTTAAATATTCATTCACAGAACGACGCCGTATTTGACGAGGGAAGGCAAAATAATAATAAGAAAGATAAAAGAAACGGTAAAAGAAAAAGAAAACGGAAAACCCCTTTCGACAGCTAAAACAAAACCCCATTTCATTCAATTCGTTCATTCATTCATTTCTCAGAAGTACTACACTCAACTCCATTCTCTCTCTTCATATCTCTCTGTCTCCCCCTCCCATCGCGTCCCTTTGGCAAATCGGTAAGTATTGTTATTGTATGTCATTTTCTCACTTTACTATATTTATATCTTCTTGTAATGTATATCACCAGCTCTTTTGTTCGTTGTGAAAGCATTTTCTTGATTAATTTAAGGAAATTAGTAATTATTCTTTCTATCATGGTTTTCCTTGGCTGTTAACTTCAGGGCCTATTGGATTAGTTAGGCAAAGATAAATAAATTAATAAAAAAGAAAATAGAAGGAGAATTGAACCCACAACCTCCAACTTATAAGGTGGGAGTAATGTCATTTGTGCTATGAGCCATGGCTTGTTTTTTTTTAGATAACATGGGTATCTAGGCTTTGCGTAACTAATCCCATAGGCCCTGAAGTTAACGACCGGTAAAACCTCCAGTGGCCCTGAGGCGACTCGAACTTGGGACCTCTGGAATAAATCTCATAAGTCTTACCAACTGAGCTACCCACTCAGGGTTAAGCACATGGCTTGTTGATCTTAGAAGTTGAGATCTTTCTTTGACTGATTTTGTATTACTCGCTTTGTTCCAAGGAGGGACTCTTCATTTTTAGCTCAATTTGTCGTGTCGGACATTAAACACTTGGACACTTCAGTTTAGGCTAAATTGTCTACAACATTCCCGATTCAGACACTTAGACACGCACCTTAACTGGGACGGTGCTAAAATTTACTTTCTGGTCTGCTGTTGTCGCGTCCTTTGTTATTTTTACGCGACTAATCTTGAGTGTTTATAATACACTTTGTCATTAGAGTTCTTTATGTGTGGCCTGGCCTATACTACACCATGAGTTTGTACATGTTTTTACTCTCTTATGGGAGAATGCTATAAGCCCTTGCTGTGGAGGCAGGGCACCTTCCTAGTATTATTCTATGCGGGTTTTCATGTCAAAATTGAGGCAGGACATGGTAACTGGACTGACGCACCAGTTCACCGTACTTGGACACACTTGGATGTGGTGAGGCGAATTTCCATACATTTAGTGGCTTTCTAGGGAAATTTAGTTTCGGGTATCTCTCCACGCAGTACGCCATTCTCTCTATGCAGTATATTTTCTCCTTCGATTTGATACCCCTAAATCGTTTTTTACCCCTTCTCTCCTAAAACTTTTCTTCATCCTTCATACTGAGCATTGATTTGATTGATTGAAGATAGCACCATTGACAATATTGAAAGTATTATAAATCTACACTAAGCATTTACCTACTTATGTATTAAACTTAGAGCGTTATTAATTGGGAATAATCGTTGATTTTTTCGTCATTAAGAGTGTCAATCTAGGCGTTAAATGGGCTTGGGCTGCCTTGAGTGGATGGTCGGCGGTGTTTGAGCGAGTGCGATGCTAGGGGTATTCTTTTGGGTGGATGATTTCGGGTGGGACGTTGGTACTGGTTTAGGTGGTCATGTTTAAGTTAGTTGTCGGCGATATCGATGGATAGTGGTGGTTTAGGATGAAAGTGGACTTATTTCCATGTTTACATGTGATGGGGGTTGGGTGCTTTGTTGCATTGTCTGGTGTAGGTGAGAGGTGATGGCAAAGGTGAATGGTGGGCTAGGTGGCTAGGATTAATGGAGGTGGAGAGTGGCAGTGGGTTTATTGCCGGCGTTTGAGTTTGGAACATTTTTTTTGTTTTTGTGCTGCGATCATCTGATGACTTGCTTCCCTTTCTTTTTCTTTTTTTCCGTTCCGAGCATGATGCCTTGGTACTAGGTAAGGGCCTGAGGGGTCAAAGCAGATAGGATCATAAGAGTTTACAGAGAGGATGATGAATTTTTTTCAGATGAAATGATACGGGTAAAATGGTAAAAAAGCGTACGCGGGAGAGATTTTTGCACCGCAGGAACAAACTTCGTTTAGTTTCATTTAAGTCCTGGGGCTGGGCTTTGGCGATAAGACTTTCACCTTAGTTGAGAAACCTTACTATTACCGTGGTTGTCCTTTGTGGAAACTTGGATCTTCACATTTCTTTCTTTCTGTTTTTCTTAATGCTGAGTGCTAACATGTTGGTCTTTATTTCAACTGATCTTAGACTCTTTGCTCGAAGCATTTGCACTCAAATCTTGCACTTCCGATTTCAGGGGGGAAAAAAACTTGTATTTTCCATGTTTGTTGTACCTGTATCCCTGTATGCCTATTCTAATCATGGTTGTGGATGCCATTTAATCTTTTTTCTTTTGGATATTTTTGGAAAGAGGCATTGGTGTGGAAGTGTTCTGTGCCCCCCCCTCCCCCCTTCTCTCTCTCTCTTAAAAAGAGCTTAAATTTCCCCCTTTTTTTGGTATAATCTTTATCAATTTGGCTTTAGAAGGAATGTGGTGCAATTGCTTTTCCTGAAGTATTTGAGGGCTTCAGATGATCATTTCTGTACTTGTGAACATCTGTAGGAAAGAGGAAAATGAGGAAAGGTTTGCACCCCCAGATGCAATGGATATCTTACGTAACCCAAAGTGGTAGATTGATGCATGTCATGATGAGCAAAATTCACCGGGAACCCAAAGTCTACCACTTCAGAGCAAAACGACAGATGGCTCAAAGCTTAGGGCAGATAGCCAAGTTCAATCGTCGGTATGAGCTGAAGGATGAGCCAAAGGAAGATAAGTAGAATTGTGAGCATAATTGGGCCACATATCAGTATCTGTTTTTCCTAATAATGTGATATTAACATGTTTTCTTTGAAGATATGGTTATTTGTATCTGTACCCTTTTTAGTTTGGTTAATCTGAGTCATGTGTTGTCTAGATGGGGTGATTCATAGAAAATGATCTGAAGAGATTTCTTTGATACATGATCAATGATATGATACCTTTCCTTTTTCAAGTGATGGTGATTTTGTGACTCAAATTAGACTTGATTTGTTTCTCAGCAGATTTTGTTTTCTCAACTAGTATGCTCTATATAAATTTCTTTTTTCCTGTCACACCCACTACTCTGTTTCCTCTGCCTCTCATAAGTAACAACTAACAACTTCTGCTGAGAATCCATTTGAAAATGTTGGGGAGGCCTTCAGTTTTCATTCCTCTCGCCCTTATTTGTGTTTTCATCACTTCACAATCAAACTTTTGCAATGGTTTGATGAGGAAGTTGAAGAGTGAAGACCCAATATCTTTAACCTGTCGAAAGACAACCGACTTTGGTTTCTGTGTCTTCACTCTGGAGTCAGATCCACGGAGTGCCGGAGCAACCACCGATGTGCTAGCCCACATACCCCTGGACATGCTTCACTCTCATGTCACTAACACTTCAAACTACCTCCAGGATTTGTTAAAGAATGCAACCGATGCCAAGGCTAAAGAGGTAATCAATACTTGCATTACTTCCTATGGGGTTGCCGTTGACAAGGATGTTCCTGCTGCCTTGAAATCTTTGGATGCTAAGGCTTATGGTGACGCCCTAACAGCACTTTCCGCTGCAATCAACGATGGTGAAGGGTGCCAAGATGGAATCTCTGGGGACCCTTCACCTAGTTGGGATTTATTGACTTTCAAAAACAAGTATTTGCATGATTTGGCTCAGTTGGGGACTGATCTTATTGGATTGTTGGGGAAATGAGGGTTCGGATGCTGGTCAGAAGAAGGAAAAAAAACATTAAAAATTTCTGGTAGGAAATAGGCAACGAGCAATGTTATATTTTCAATTCTTTTCATTTGTGAAAGCCAAAAGTGGTGTCATTGTTATGAGGGAATTACTTGAATTAATCTATTTCTGGTAGGACATATATAATCGTAAAAAGAGAGGTTTTCTTTACGCTTCACATGTCGATCATTCTCTATGGTTCATTTACCAAGCCTTTTATGAGTTATGACAGAATTGGTTCACCTTCGATATTTTAACTCCCAACAACTTAATTCAATTCGAATGTTTTCGACTGTCTAATTCAACTCTTAATAACCACTCCTGATCCGAAATATTTGTGCAATTCTCATCTTTACTGAGTTAAAACATTTACATTATTGAAAATCCAACCATGCTTCTAATGCAAAACGCGAGTCACATCCCTATGACCCTATGTACCAGTATTATCAGGTCACATCCCTATGACTCATACAAATGTGTAGTACTCATTAACTTTTGTGGTGTTGAAATCGCCCCTCCACGTTAGACATAAGGAATAATTAAGGAGATATATACTCATGGGTTATCGCCTTACAGAGTTACAGGCCTTACAGCTGTGCGACAAACTCATGACTTATGAAGGAATGAAGTGTTAAGCAGCATAATCCAACAACCCAGTTTTGGTGCCTTGAAGTTGCTTTGATTCAATCGATCTAACTGAGGCCCCGTTTTCAAGTCAAAGTATGGGGCAAAGACTGGATTTTTGACCTCATATATCTACAACCTACATGCTTGCTGCTCGCCCACAAGCCTAGTACTACAATGTACTTGAACATCACAAGAGACATAAATGATGAAACTCCTTAGCCTCTGTTTGATGCACTGAAAGCAAGCCTGCGTCACTCACATGGAGTAAAAAGTATTGTACTAGAATCATGACTCATGAGCCCAAGGAGACAATCTTTACTCCTTACTGCTACCCAACTACCTTACTGTGTGCCTTCATTGAATGCCATCTTCCCTCTTTGTGTCTTCCCTTTCGCTATTAATACCTGCTGTTTGCTATCTTCTTTCCGAAATATCGATCCATGTCCTCTTATTTACCAGCATAGTCTTACTAACTTGGCTGCTATATCATGGCGAAGCTCATAGTGATACTTTTAGTTGCTCTGACTGTCTTAAGAATAGAGATCGCCTCTTGCTTGGTGGTGCATGGCTCAGTTTTGTGCAGTGACTGTGGTGGCCACTACGATTTCTCTGGTTGGTTTCTCTTCTCTTCTTACTCTTGTGTGCTTATTGTGCCATATAGGTTCAGTTTGCATGCCCTTAACTTATTGCGGCTACTGTCTAAGTTGTGCATATCTCGACCTCTCAGCCTTTTCAATGCTGTTGATTTCTTGCAGGTATCAGAGTAATGGTTAAGTGTGACCGAGTGAGGCAGCAAGAATTGGCAACAACTGACAAGAATGGTGCATTCAAGGTTAACCTTCCATCAGATATTCCAACTTCGGCATCTCCCGCTTCACTGAACTGCCTGGCCAAGCTTCTTGGTGGCCCGAGACAGCTTTATGCAACGAGGAAAGACATGGTTTCAGAGATAGTTGTGGCTCAAGCAGACGATGGCACCCACACTATTCTAAGTCCTCTCAAATTCTCAACATGCCATGGGAAATGTGGCTTAGATGTTGGTTCATCCAAGACCATTGATCTTCCCGTTCCCCCTGAATATGGCTTTCCACCAACCAGCTATTATGCTCCTTTCCTTCCTATTATTGGCATTCCATAAAATGTGTCATGGAAAAGCAGCTAATTCACTTGAAATGCACAAGGAAAGGTTCTCCATCTATCTAGCGAGCTATGCTTAGTGTTTGATGTGTAATAATATGTTAATATTGTTTGCAGTTACGTTTCTTTTCCTTAAGATCACGGTGATGTAGATATTTATTTTGCTGCAATGCAGCTTATGAAACGTTATTTTACTTCATGCTTATGCAGTATATTGCTTGAAAGTTTGCAATTGAATGTAGTACTAGTACTAGCATGTTGCCCATGCCGATACGTTTGAATATAGTTGAAGTGGCCATGAACTTTTTCTCGGGACATATGTGCAATTAGAACTAAAAAAAGAAAAGAGATTAAACTAATTAGGCAAAATTGCTGGGAATAATCAGGAATAATCCCTACTTGGAAAATAGCCCACAATAATCCCTACTTGAGCACTCGTAGCCGGGGGTGAGCCAATGTTAACGATCGTTAACTGATGCGTTAAGTTTCACCATTTCCTTTCCTTTTCTTTTAATTCAATAAAGCAATACTCTTCTCTTGAAAGAGTATAGTAAAAAAAAAAAACAAATTGTTGTTGTTTTGTTTCCTCTTCTCTTCCCAAATCAACGCTCAAGCTCAAACCCAGTAATTTAGTGCCCCCATTAAACAACCTCCCCTTGTATT
>ONZK01004343.1:22921-41091 GCA_900322385.1 Pharnaceum exiguum | reverse complement strand
TAAACCTATGTAATTTATAATTTTTATTAATGAAGCAACAAACATCATCATCTTGATTAAAGTAGAGTTAGCAACAACAACAATTTCGATCAACTAATAAATTAAAGCTCAATTTTCCTTCAATTTTGGTTTTTCCTCTAAACCAAAAACCCCCCAATTCGACATAACAAAAAATTAACACACAAAAGAAAAATACAAGCCACCCAACCCAAAAACCCCCAATTCGACATACCAAAACCCTAATTTAATTGAAATCTCAAAATTAATTGAATTGAAACCCTAAACTAATTTAATTGAAACCCTGAAGAAATTCAACTGGAACCCTAAATTAATTCAACCCAGAGGCAAGGGACTTACATCAATTTCTGGGATTGAGAGCTTCAAGAGGCTGAGAGCTCTGTGATGGGCTTGAGATGTGGGCGCTGCTGAGACGAGGCGGTGACTGATAGCCGAGACCCGATAGAAGAGTTCGGTGATTTCATTTAGCGAGAGCCGAGAGCTTGAGAGGAGGGGATAGAAAATTTGATAGCTTTCGATCTTCTGAGTTTTTTTGTTAAGGGGAGAGACGAGAGAGCGGAGAGAACAAGAGGAAAATGATGACTGTTGCCGCATGTTTCATTTCTAGGAAGAAGGAAATGAAAGAAAAAATTTTTTTTAATAGGAATAGCGAAAGGTATTCCCGTCAGTTTGGCAACGAACTGACGGGAAAGTTTTTTATTCCCGTCAGTTCTTTCGCGAACTGACGTTGAGATTATTCTTCCCGTCAGTTGTTAAAAAACCGACGGGAAGATAATTCTTTATGTCAGTTTTTCTCTAAACTGACATTAATTTTGAAATTAATGTCAGTTTCTACAAAACCGCCATTAATAAGGGATGTGGATTTGGCTTTTTGTACTAGTGGATTGAGTGAATGATTGTTTCCGAATTTACTTGCAGATAGTAGGCGTGCGTATTTGGGTTATTTTTTCTGAAAATATTTCACAGTGAGATTTAATATGAAGTCTTTTATAATAAGATAGTTTTAATTATTCAATTTTAAAAATTTTTAAAGATTAAAAGGCTAGGTTTTCTTTGAAAACCCTAGGTGATGTACTCTGTATTATATAATGGTAAAGATTACAACATATATCATTAGTCACTGTAGAAGCCTGGGCCCCGTCTCTAATAGGAGATCAGTAATCCCCGTTTGATCTAGGTAAACCCGATTGTCCACCCGCTAGGTATGTTCGAATGCTAATGCTTAGAGTCGCCACCAATTTTATTAAGTATAATTACTATAAGGAAAACAATTGGAAAACCTTTTGTACTATTTATATTGTTATATACTATTGCGGAAATGTAAATGAAATGCCTCTTACTTGCCATTATTTATCGAAGGGACAATAACGAAAGGGACGATTGGCAAGCAAGGTTTTAACAAGAAAACTGTAGTGGTTCGGGGGGAAAAAATTTTCCTCTACTAGACAATTAATTCGATTATATGCGCTTTAACCATACCGATTGATTAAATAACCTAAAACAGTTATTATCTGAATTTAGTCATCTTGAATCACATGTAACTTGCCATTAGCTAAGTATAAACATGCTACAATATTCCCATTTATTAGCACATAGGGGTTAATTTACATGTTACTGATCACTTTGAACATTTATAAGCTACATTGCATAATCTGGGTGATAATTGACAAAACTGTATTGAAAAGGGTTAGTTCCTTCAGTACCTGAATCGGGGTCTATAGTAAGATTATCCAATGAAGTAGTTGTATGCAAAACAAGAGAAACAGGACATGATTCGCCTATTAACTCCACAAAACTCGGTTTGAGTGCAAGATTACGGGTGTATAAGTGCTAAATTATGCTAGGTTTAGGTAGTGTAAGGTGGAATTACTGCGGGACAAGGCTTAGAGGAGTGGTTATATGCTAAGTTAGGCTAGAGAGAGAGCTGGAATGAGCTCATCAAGTTCGGCGTGGTTTGAAAGTCGAATGGAGGGGGTATTTATAGTGTACGATTTCTTCGGGAAAAAGCTGGAAAAAAAAAAAGATAAAATTTGGCTGAGGAACGTATGCCCGTCGCACGTTTCGTGCAGGCCACGCACGCCATGTGGCAGGATCGTGCATTTCCTGTGGGACTAGGACTCTTCATGGTCCGTCCATTTTGGATATGACGCGTTTTGGGTTTTATCCGATAGAATTTCAGTGTTTGCATCGATTTGAACTCGAATTTGGATATAATTTCAGTTAATTTTTCCCCAAGAAACTAAGTAATTAAATAATTAATTAATTAGGGAAAATCAACTGATTTTATGTGGGCCAGGCTGACTTTATTGGACTAGGCTGACTTTATTGGATTTGATTGGACTAATTAATTGACTAATAACAATTAATGGGCTAAAATCAATCAATTTAAGGCCGAATATAGAAATATTATATATGAAAATGATCAGGCAGACGAGGGAAAGGTGATGGGTACAACTACTAATCCTGTTTCTCAAGCTTTCAAACATCCGTCATTAAAGATAGCCTTAAAATAAATACCAACTGCAAGTTAAGTTTACATCATAAGGTGTGGCGAATACCCGATATTAATACCATACTTACAGGAGCCCCCATTTTATCCGAGGCCGAGGCTAGGACGAAGGGTAATTTTTGAAACAGTTTCCGAGCGGGACGAAAACAAAAAGCTTTTAAAACAGTTTTGCAAAACTGTAAATGTAAGGGTGCTATTGTGCGTACATGGAGGCCATATGCTATACTCCAACCTGTCTAAGCCAAGTATAAGGCTTAAGAGAATGCATTTCATTTCTGCTAAAGGTCAAGTATAAGACCTGCTTAAGGGAGTGTTTTTAATCCCTGCTAAAGGCTACGCATAAGGCCTGCTAAATCAAATGTGGTCGCCATCCACATGTGGTGTCCTAAACAAGTGTTTACTTGTTTTTGGGTGCTAAAGCCAAGTATAAGGCTGCTAATTTTGTGAGATTTGATTAAAGGCTAGTTCGCCTCAGTTTTTGTTGGGAATAAATTCGCAACGTGCTAATTGTGAGTTTTGTGCTAAAGCTTGAACCATGTCCCGAATTTCGAGACTTGGTATTTTACTTTTTTGCAATTTTGTAATAATCCCAACCCTAAAATTAATTAGGCGGGAAATGTGTGCAGTTGAAATATTTGAAATTTGCTTTTTACTTTAGGAGATGTATATCTTGGCACTTACCGTTGGAATTAGACCGGATAAACGCGCGAAAAAGAGCCCCCAATTTGAAAAAATGAGCGCAAAAATTGCTGACTGGGCAGGAAGTGCCACGTGGCAAGGCGTGCGCCGGGCGCACGTGCGGATTCTGGGCAATATGAGTGTCGGGGAGAGAGAGTGCTCATTTGGGGTTTTTCTTTGAGTTTTTCGTTGCAGCCGATAGGAGAAAACGCACCACTTCCTTATTTGTTGCTTAAATTTGCTCGTATCAAGCTTAAATCTTCAAGTTTTCAATCTTCTACTTATTGTAATGTAAGTATATGCTACCTTACTCTTGTATGTTGCTCAAATTGGTGCCATTTTGCTCAATTTTGCTCAAACACCCAAATTGGGGTTTTTGTGAATTTGTTTGTGATGAAATGGGTTGCTTTAGGTTGCGGGAATGGTGATAGGTAGTATGTTTATGCATTTGATGATGATATTGCAACAACATTGTGATGATTTGTTGAGTTTTTGGTGATTTTTGTCAAGAACCCTAAAATTTGAATTTGGGACCTTTTTTAATTTTGGCTTGTTTTGGCATAATTGATGGCCAAGATATGCAATATTCGATGTAATATGCATGACGAATGGTGAAGTCAATTTTGTATTTGATTGAGAAATTTGCGGAATATTGTGCGTGAGGCGGTTTTCGGCTAAATGGGCGAATTTGAGTGTTGTTTGAGCATAATGTGGCTGTATGTGACCAGTAGTCATGATTGTCGTACTTGGAAAGTAATCTTGAGCGTGTTTGAGCATTAGTCCTATAGATTATAATTTTGCGATTGCCTGTTATAATTGCCTGTTTGCCGTAGCTTGATACTGTGTTGCATTTGCTTGACTGTAGCATGTCTGGAGACTATTCTAGTTCTTCTTCACGACCCAGTAGGTCTAGAGGGAAGAGACCGTTGTCCCCTTCTATAGGCTCCATTAGAGATAGCTCTTCACGCACTAGTGAGAGAGCGCGTCCTGTTTCCTCTAAGCGCCCCCAGCAGAGTCGGCACTTGTAGACGCATGGGCCCCGTCTCTAATAGGAGATCAGTAATCCCCGTTCGATCTAGATAAACCCGATTGTCCATCCGCTAGGTAAGTTTGAATGATGATGCTTAGAGTCACCACCAATTTTATTAAGTATAATTACTATTAGGAAAACAATTGGAAAACCTTTTGTACTATTTATATTGCTATATGCTATTGCGGAATTATAAATGAAATGGCTCTTCTTGCCATTATTTACCGAAGGGACTATACCGAGAGGGACGATTGGCAAGGAAGGTTTTAACCAGAAAACTGTAGTGATTCGGGGGCAAAATTTTTACCTCTACTAGACAATTAATTCGATTATATGCGCTTTAACCATACCGATTGATTAAACAACCTAAAACAGTTATTATCTAAGTTTACTCATCTTAAATCACATGCAACTTGCCATTAGCGAAGTATAAACATGCTACAATATTCCCATTTATTATCACATAGGTGTTAATTTACATGTTACTGATCACTTTGAACATTTATAAGCTACATTGCATAATATGGGTGACAATTGACAAAACTGTGTTGAAAAGAGTTAGTGCCTTCAGTACCTGAATCAAGGTATAGTAAGACTATCCAATGAAGTAGTTGTATGCAAACCAAGAGAAATAGGACGAGATTCGCCTAATAACTCCACAAAACTCAGTTTGAGTGCAAGATGACTGGTGTATAAGTGATAAATTATGCTAGATTAGACAGTGTAAGGTGAATTACCGTGGGATAAGGCTTAGAGGGGTGGTTATATGCTAAGATAGGCTACAGAGAGAGAAGGAATAAACTCATCAAGTTCGGCGTGGTTTAAAAGTCGAATGGGGGGGTATTTATAGTGTAGGATTTCTTCGGGAAAAAGCCGGAAAAAAGAAAAGATAAAATTTGGCTGAGAAACGTGCGCCCGGCAGGATCGTGCACCTGGCGCACATTTCCTTTGGGACCAGGACTCTTCCTGGTCCTTCCATTTTGGATATGACGCGTTTTGGGTTTTATCGATAGAATTTCAGTGTTTGGATCGATTTGAACTCGGATTTAGATATAATTTCAGTTAATTTTTCCCCAAGAAATAATTAATTAAGGGAGTTGCTCAATGTAGTGGGATGATTTCTTAATGTAGTGTAAATTTTACTGCAATTTTCATAAATTACCCTTATGAAAAAATAGTGAAAGCACTACCGTCCCCGACCACATTGAGAAACCAGCAAACGAATGAAGTCTTTTTTTAACATTTATATGAACTACATCTGTTGTCAAGCCGACCGTCACTTAATACGCCGTCGAGCTTCACCCTCTTCGCCACCGACCACGTAAGAGGCCTCGGAATCTGAAACGAATGAAATGATAAACCCAACCCGACTGCCATTGAGAACCACTGCCCAGAGGGATATGTAAGGGATATGCTATACCGTCAACGGGTTTACCATATCAACTTGCCTGAATGAAACAAAATCATCATTTTAATCACCATAGGTATTAGGTACAAAACATAAGGGAACTCATGTTACAGTAAAAAGTTCGTTAACAAAAAACAGCAACGGAGGATAAACAATTTGCTGATATAATGGATGAGATATTGGGATGTGAGGCAGAAACTATCAAGCACCTGCAAATCTACAGTAGGGGTACAAGTGAAAGTATCACTAACTGGAAGTCTGGCATGGACGATAAAATGATAGATGGGATTAGAGGAAGATGGGGTCGTGGGGGAGGAAGGAGGGAGAGAGGGGAAATGATATTGGGTGAAAATAAAAGGGTAATAATGGAAATTTGTTTAAGATTCACACTACGTTGAGAAATCATCCCGCTACGTTGAGAAGTTAGGTTAATTAATTAGGGAAAATCAGCCGATTTTATGTAGGTCGGGCTGACTTTATTGGATTAGGCTGACTTTATTGGACTGGGTTTGATTAATTAGTTGACTAATAACCATTAATGGGCTAAAATCAATCAAATTATGGTCGAATATAGAAGTATTATATATGGAAATGATCAGGAACACGAGAGGAAGGTGATCGACATGACTACTAATCCCGTTTCTCAAGCTTTCAAACTTCCGTCATTAAAGATAGCCTTAAAATAAATACCAAATACAAGTTAGGTTTACATCATAAGGCGTGGCGAATACCCGGTATTAATACCGTACTTATAGTCACATTTTTAATGCCATTAGTCGGTCTCTTCATAATTAGTTATAAATCCACCCGGTGTATCCGTATGTTATGAACCTCTTTAGTGCAGGATCTAGTCATGGGTTTTAGACAAGAGTATGTGTTTTGGATTGTGGGGAAGGCAGACTCGTCCTTGACAGAGAGCCCCCTTAAGAGTCCTAGACTCAAGTTTCTTTGTGTGTAATTGCTTGTTCTCTTTATTAAGTTATGACAGCCTTTTATAGGCTATAGAAAATGCTTACAAAGAAAGGAATCCTCAGCCAAAGGATCATGCCTAGTTTACTAATATTCAGAAATCCTATACTAATTAATAGGTAGGAAATAAAGGAAATGTGTGCAATAATAAAGGAAACAATCTTGCCACTTATTGAATAAGTTATTCTTAAGATACTTGCACTGCCATAGAGATGTCTGCATCATTACTCTTCATCTCCATTTTGAGCTTGTCCTCAAGCTCAAACTTTGGATAACCTTTGTGAAATTGTTCGTAACTTAACTAGAGTGATGTTCTTGATGAGTTAGACGTGACTCTGGTGGTCGACCTCACCACAACACCTCCTTTTCATTCATAACATAATTTATGGTTAAAGAGCTGAAATCCCATAGAAGCAAATTGAGGTGTGAATCTCCTGGTGGCCTACCTCACCAAAACACCTCCTTCCATTTCATAACAAAACCTCATGGTTAAGAAATTGAAGTCCCGTAGAATGGGACAAAGAGGGCACAACCATTTTATTCCTGATTGCACATCGCAATCCTTAAATAAAATGGGGTCCAATCAGCCTTGAAATGAAGAGAAACTGAGTTACATACACCCATGTAATTCCTCTTCATCTTCCACATAAACTTTAGACCCTCGTTTTTTCCACACTTCCGGACCAAAGCTCGGTGTTATACCTTCACGGTAGAATTTTTCAATGCTGCCAGGACCCGCAAGCACCGTTACATCGATCTCCAACATCTTTTCTATCTTGTGCACTGAATATGGCTTATCATTATAATGCAGTCCCTTATCGTTCCTTTGCTCTTTTCTGCAAATGGATCAAAAGATTCATCTGCTACCTTCTTGCTGCTCGATGTTGCTTTCTTAGACTCCACCACTACCTCTTCTGCCTCAGTAGTGACCTTACTAGTGTTGGTGGTCGATTTGCTATCACTTAGATTGGTCATTGAGATTGAGAGTCCATCAGAAACTTTTTGCTTATGCTCCAATTTTCGGGCCATCCAGATGGCAACTTTCAAGTTTGCGGGTTGTTGCAACTCTATTTCCATTCTTAGTCAACCAATTAGCCCATCAACAAAGAGATCCACTTGTTGACGAGGCTTTAGATCATTGGTTGTTGCCAATAGTGACTTGAACTGGCATTGATATTCCTCAACCGTCCCGGTCTGTTTAAGGCTTGCTAGTTCTTCCGCGGGGTTAAGATTCAGAGGTGCTGGACCTGATATTACATGACAAATCTCCTTGGAGAGTCGGGGCACCATGGATCCCGCTAATTCACTTAATTCACTCTCATTTCCTTTTCGGTAGTTTGAGAGAGAGAGAGTCGGGAGATTCGTTACATCCGCTTTTCAAATGCATGTTGCGACTTCGTCATAAGCTGTATATAAGCATCCAACTTGGCTTCCAATGTCTCCTGGTCACCCATGACAATTGGCTCTGATACCAAGTTGTTATGAACCTCCTCTGGGTAGGATCTTATCGTGGGTTTTAGACCCTAGAGATAGTGTCTATGTGTGTGTTTGGATTAAAGGGAAGGCAGACTCGTGCTTGACAGAGCCCCTTGGAGTCCTTGACTCACTATTTTGTTTGAAGTAATTGCTTGTCCTTTTTTTATTTCATTCATAACAGCCTTATATAGGCTTAATTATGGTGACAGAGGAGATCCTAGAAAGGATCTTTACTAACATAGGAAAATCTTCAATCAAAGATACCTAACTAATTAAACATTATTCTGAGATCCTAATGAAATAAATATCTAGGAAACTAAGGAAACAATAAAAAAAACACATCTAGTTTATTCTTATTATCCTCTTCTCCACTCTTGATCTTCTAGACTATCCAATAAAGACGTTCATATCACCGTACACCCGGTGTACCAAAAACTTGCAGAGACCCTATAACCCAAAATTTAAAATCTCAATGACCAAAACCAAAATTGTCCAAACGTGAGTAACTCACAAGGTTGAACACTCTTGAAAACACATTGCTTTCATTACCATCTGGTTAAGCAATGCTAAGTAATGATGAGTACTTGGGGTAACCTTGACATGTTGAGGAGGGCCAAAAGACCAAAAAAGTAGGCAAGTATATTTGCCTATTATCTGTAGCGACGAACTTCAAGATCCGTCATCACAAATTTTTTAGTTGGTTAACAAAATACCCGTGACGATAATTTCTAATATTTGTGATGACAGACATTGTTATTTGTCACCACGGTAAGAGAATCTGTGGTCACATATATGAAGGGGAAGGTGGAGTCTGATTTGTGTTTCGGGCCGTAGGTTTAGGGTTAGGTATCCACCATTTTTTTTAAAATTTAAAAAAAATAAAAATAAGTGGCTAAGAATGCTTGCACACTTTTTTATTGGCAAAATTGTTGGGAATAATCCCTACTTGGGGCGAATAATCAGGAATAATCCCTACTTGGGGCGAATAATCAGTAATAATCCCTACTTGGGAAATAACCCACAAAGGCCACAATAATCCCTACCTGGGCACCCGTAGCCAGCAATGGTCCAATGATCGTCGGAACTCGTATCTCCGGTGAGCTACTATACACGTGGCTTAAATACGCTGAGTTGGCATGCCACATCAGGTAAATGAAGGCACATGACCATTTGCTGTATTTGTTTTATATTTTTATACATTTTCCTATTTTTGTTTAATTTTTATTACTAAATACCCCTCATTTTCCCCAAATCTTCAATTTCTTCATCTCTCTCTTCTCTTCCTCGAAATTCTGCCATTTAAATGTCCTTCATTTGTTCTTCGGCAAAGAAAAATAAGATTACACAAAAAAGGGGGATTTGCGGCAAAACGGTAAAGGATCAAAGAATAGTAGTATTGTTTAACTGCAAATTCATTTTACTGTAAATTCTTGTCAAGAGCCATTTGTCACCCTTTCATCTCATCTCGCATAGCATTATCATGCCTCACATCTCCATGTACAGTATTATTTGATTATCATGACAGAATGCCCGAATTTATGAATTGAAAAGTTGGGGATTTGTCTTGAATCATCAAGACATCATATCACGCATAATATATTCCAGTATTCCTACCCCCTTACTAATTATTTCGTTCATTAGTTCGAATTTTGTTTACCCTTGCGTATATTGCAAACCTGCTTGGCATGTTCCATAAATGAATGAGCACAAGCAGAGAAGGGGCATTCTTTCAAGCTTAGTAGACCCAACAATAGAAATCCAACATACTATGTCTTGGATAAATGATGTTGGGGTTGTGCTTTGGGAGATGGATCTTAAAACACTACTATCACCCGGTCAAGAAGAAGGTGGGAGGAGGGAGACTGAAAAATCGACGCCAAGAGATAGGCATGGCTGGGCAGGGGGGAGGGCGGCGCTGGGGAGAGGAAGGGACAGGGAAATATGTTGGAGATGACAATGAGATTTGGGGACAAATTGCAGATTAATTAATTGAGATACTGTACAATATAAAAAGGGATAGAGTGGTAAAATATGTTGTGCAAAGTCTAAATAAATGTTGTATAAAGGAATTCCTTTTATTTTTTGTAAGTTGCTAAGTCAGTATTTGTATACATCTTTGTACATATGCCAACGTACTCAACGTATTTGTATTGCCAACTCAGCGGTATGTCATGTGTTTTAAGCGACGTGTACAGTAGCTCACCGGAAATATGAGCTCCGACAATCATTGGACCACTGTTGGCTATGGGTGCCCAAGTAGGGATTATTGTAGGCTATTTCCCAAGTAGGGATTAATCCTGATTATTCGCCCCAAGTAGGGATTATTCCCAACAATTTTGCCTTTTTTATTCTTTTACCTCCTAAATACGTCAAGGTTAGCACAAATCTTCAAGTAATGATTGCTAAGGTTGATTGGCGTATAAGACTCGAGCATAATAAAATATACCATACCATATGTTTTAATTTTAAAAATTTCTTTATTATCACCAAGTTGAAAATATTTAAAAATCAAAAAGTAAGAACTCACAGTAATCCCGAACACGGCTTTAATTTTTCTTACAATTTCAGTTTGTTGAAATTGGAAGCCCTATGCAAGTAAACTACTTACACCGTGGCTAAGACGCCTTTGATTTGGTGGGCTCATGTCATGATTAAGCACTGTTAGTTTTCAATGTAGAAACATTGATGTCAAATTTGGTTCAATTATTAAAACGAGGAAATTTGATAATGTATGTAATAGTCGAATTATAAGGACTGGCAGGAGAGCCATGACTCCTCCCAAAGTTCAGAATTTGTGTACAACTTTAGTGTAATATTTGAAATACTAGCTATTAATTGGCCCCTCTTCTATCGTATACCCCAAAACAAGGGGTTAACCACATATTTTATAATTCATTTTCTATTGGATCCCCCTGAACATTTTTTTAATGGATCCGTTCTAGCTTGTATGTACATGCTAACTTCAATATCGTAAACTTGTGTAATTTACACCTTAAACTTTTCCAACAAATCCTCTTCAAAAGGATTAAAAATAACTGCGTAAAAATAATAATATAAAAAACCCGGCAAGAACTAATATCCCAATCACAATACGAATGTTAATATTTCAATCATTCACAAATAATGAGCTCATAGGGCATTCATTGTACCTATTTTGCTTGATTGAGTTAATGATACCTGGGTCTGAACAAACATTATTAACATTATTGGTTCACTTTATTTCCAATTATTGTATTTACAATCTTTTTCTGCAATGTGATTACTCAAAATTACAATTCCATCTCTTTTCATGTTGCGCGGAAATATTTGAAATATAATAAATGAGAAGTATAAAAGTCATGGGTATCATAACATCGAGGAGATTAATAACTATATTGCGACAAAGTGAATAGAATTTATCCATATTATCTAACTACATGTTACATCACATTACCGTGTCACAAAAAAGTACTAGTATAGAAGTACTAAAGATGTAATATAAAGTGATGTATTTTGTCATTATGCACTTGCAACCCTATGATTATGTCATTGATAAATATCCTTTTTAGTTTATTGTTTTTCTTTCTGATATTTGGTTGTACATCAAGTCTTGCTGGTGAAATATTATAGCGTTGTAACGGGAAGTATTGCTTTTTGAAATATTTTGTCTATTTTAAAATTAATGTGAGCACTATATACACTCGAAAGTTACACAAGAACAAAAACACACTCACTTACTCACCCACACATACAAACGCACACAAGAGAACATGTAGCATGAACCTTGTGTCACAAGTTCAAGCCCTGTCAGCAACAGTATTGAATGATTTTTCCTCAAGATGGGAATTCCTAATTTTTAACATTTCTACCTTATAAAAAACATATAAGCACGACTCACCCTTACACCTAAGTAGAATACGACAAACATCCAAATACAAGGACATATGCGCACTCTATAGACACGCATCAAATGTAATCCTCCACTTCAATCATTTTGCTCCCCACCATTACTCTATCTCCAACTATGTCCCCTTTCAAGCTAAGTAAAACCATATCCACTTAATCACTCTCATTCTAATCTAACAAGGTTTTTCTTTACTCCACTATTGCCCAACCTTTTATCCTTCTCACCAAATTTTTTAAAGTCTACAAAATGTTGAAGAAACTTTCTATGAAACAATTGATAACAAAAAATATCAACTCCGATAAAAAATATTGTTGAAACTGTGGGACAGTCATACAGAACTAGACTTGTCAAAAGCAGACCCGCCCTAAGACCCGACCCCTTTTCCTCAGACTTGGTCAAGAAATTTCAACGCGAAACCCCATCCGACCCAAACCCATAATTTAATCCGTAAATTTTGGGTCAAAGTTAGGATCAAGTCGAACTCGATCCAAAAATTAACATACAAATATAAAAATACTTATAATAATAAAATTTATTCAATAACCATATTATTATTTTAACAAAAATTATTTTAAAATGTTTTATATTGAGAAATTGTTATTTGTATTATATTTTTTTGATTCGGTAGATCGACCCGAAATTGAATGGAATATAATTCGACCCAACATGTCTCGTGCCCTGACCAATAAATAATAGGGGTGAGAATGACCGGGTACCCGGTTCATTTTGTCAGATCCGGTCTCGGTCCCGGAACCACCGGGTCCTAGGATGCCAGAACCAGTGCCGGTCCCGGTATGACCGGGTCCTCCAAATTAGGATCCAGTCCCGGAACCACCGGGTAATAACAAATTCAGTACCCGGTGAAATTACCCGGTTGTTTATAAATTCGCCACTATAAAATATTAATATAACTTATCCAACTGCTACATCAATGCAGCCACTGGACAAAATTTATGATGCACGTGCCATGGGCTTGAAAAGTAAGTCCAATAGCAAAAGGCGTGCAAGACATACACTGCAACTTCTCATATTTATAGAGAAGTTGAAGGAATGTCTATCATTCTAGCCGATGTGGGATAAGAAGTTAGGAAAATGAAAACAGCTCTATTGCTTTGATGTCCCACATCGCCTATATGAGAATATTTTCTCATCTCACCTCTATATTAGAATGTCTTTACTGAGCAACATTGGTTAGTTAACAAATATGGCCTTCCGTACCGGGTACCGGGTCCATGTGGTGCAAGGTTGGATCCGGACCCGGTAGTAGCCGGGTCCCAAAATTAGGATCGGTACCAGTACCAACACTATCGGGTCCTAAAATTTTGGAAATTTACCCGGCGGGTAATTACCGGGTCCCGGTACCGGTTCGGGTACCCGACCAAATTGCTCACCCCTAATAAATAACCGAGCCCGACCGTATGTCCAAACCGACAGGTCTAGTCGTCTAGACAGAACCGATAGGCTCGTCCGCTCGTGTGGCAGTGGTACCTCACAATCTCACCCGTACTGCTTTTTGTGGTACTAGTGAGTCAAAGTGGGTGGCGACAAAAAAACACACACGACACACCTATCCATTCTCTTCTATTCATCCCTCTACTCTTCCATCATCAAATCAAAGCTCAAAAGAATAAATTTCAAATAAAAGAAAAAACGGAAAGAGAACTGATTTTCAATTCAATTCAAAAACATGTCATTCTCTTCAAAATAAAATAAAAAAGGCAATATGAAGGCGTGGTCTAGCTCCTCCTCTTCCCTCTCCCATTCCCATTTTTGCACTATTGTACTCCCGCGTGGTCACAGTGTCATTGTTGCCGCCAAATCCAAGAAAAAGAACAACAACAAGTCTCAACCCTCCTCCTCTCAGCCTTCTAAGGTTAGTCTTTTTTTTTAAATGATGGGACTTCCTCATTTGTTAACACTCCACTTAATTAAGTTTGCTAAAGTACTACATTGATTTAATTACAGAAATCTGAGTCACCTCCACCGAGAATTACACACAACATTAAGCAGAATCTGCAGATTGTCAAAGTGTTGAAGGTAGTCGTCCGGTACAAAAAATTGTGTGAACCCGTTTCTTATATCCGAGTCTCGGGTATTCATTAACGACACCTCGGGTATTCATTAATGACCCGAGCCTCGGGTATTCATTAATGACTCCTTGGGTATTCTATTTTTCGAATTTAATTCCGAGATGTCATTTGCAGGAATATAAAGAGAAGAAAGTCAGCAACGCCAAGCCAACGCCCGGCTACCGAAAGAAGAAAGTGGAGAAAGAAGATGTAATGGACTACGACGCTGAAGAGGGCAAGGAGAGTAAAGGGAATGGGGATTCATTGGAAGAGGATATGAAGAAGGAAATCTCACCTTTTCATATGTAAGTAAATAAATGATTATCATGTTCTTTCATCTTCTTTTTCTGTTTTGGAGATACTTGTGTCTGTTCAATTAACTGTGTGCTCCTACATTTATCATCGTGCAGCGATTATCAGGACTTTACCGAAGATGATTTCAAAGACGGGGCGAGACCTATTATGCTTGTTGATGGTTATAATGTGTGTGGGTACTGGCCGAGGTTGAAGAAACATTTTATGACTGGGGACCTTGATATTGCTCGGAAGAAGTTGATTAATGATCTCTTGGATTACAGCTCGGTAAGAGGTTTGTGCTTTTTGCTACCCTGACGTCGTATATTAGTTTTTTTACTTACTATGTGTGTGTGTGTGTGATGTATAGCTAACTGAAGTTCATTAGTAGTAGCAATTTTGTGGAATTGTATGATTATATCAAGTTGAAAGCTGTTACTTCCGGGAATAGCTAGCATGTTCTTTATGAGACAAGTCGCAGCCTTTCTCGCAATTTTTTCTGTTTTGAGATACCATCTTAGGTCGTAATTTTTAAAATCATACAGGAATCAGTGTGATGGTTGTTTTTGATGCCATGAATTCTGGATTACCTACGCGCCAGGAAAACTATTTCGGGTATGTACTTTTGATTTTTATTTGGCTTTGTTCTTTGACTGTCAAATTAATTGTGCTTTTTGAAGATGTGAGAACTGCCGGTACTAAATTGTAGTAGTAGTATGCTGAAGGTTTGGCTTAGGTTCTTATATGGTTGGTTTGCATGCTGGAAGTGTTCTTTTGAAATATGAGTCAAAGCTGCTTAAAGTGGATTGTCGCGCTCATGCCTTATAAGCAAAAACTGTCCTTTGTAGATGTATGATATTTATTTATTTCTAGCTAAAGAATGATTGTTTATTTTTTGTCATTGCTGATGAAGTTATAAGAATTATTAGTATCTTTCAGCTTGTGGTGATTATGGACTAAATCAAAATGGCTGAAAAAAACCTTCTTGGTAGTTTTTAATTTTTAGTGTTGTTGTAAGTCAGTGTTTCAATGGAGCGATACATTTAGGTCAATCTCGGAAACATCCTCTTTTTTTGAAACTGGGAAAGGTTGTGTACATCCTTACCCCAAACTTATCGGGGTTATTACACTGTGTTGATGTTGTTGCCCTTCTAAAGAATGAGTGTATAAGCTTTTTTTTTATTAAAATAGAGGAGAGTTGTATGATAGGCGAGTGAGAACCAACGTGCAAGGCCTAGTCAGTATAGTCACATCTCCTTGGCATAGGCGGAGTTCGGGTCTTGAGGGCAGGCAGGGGTGGTTGAGTGGGTGTGGGTGTTTTAGATCTCATTTGATCCATCCTGCTCTTGCCAGCTGGACCAAATGGATTTGGGAATAAATCTCTAAAGAAGGGCAAGTAGAAGAAAGAAAGCCAAGTATTTAATGGATCTTTGAGAATTTTTCCGGAGGTCCCGAAGTCGACCCTCCTTACTAGGGCCCATGGGATTAGGCAAAAAAACCCATGTTATCTGAAATAAATAAATAAATAAAATAAACTTTATATATATCAGTCTTTTAATGCCAACAACCACTTTTTGTATTGTGTTTTTTATTTTATTGTGTGGAACCATCTTTTTTTTTTATTTTATGAATCACCTGTTGACCAATTATCCTTTCCATCAACCACCTTTTGACTTGAAAGGACAATTGTACACTTGGGTTATTTTTCAATTTTTGTATTTGATTTGAAATCCAAGATTCCAAATCATGATTCTACAATGATGTATTTGACATTTTGACATACAAATTCTGTTAGGAAATATTAGGATTTTAAATTTGGATTTCACCAGCGTTAAGCACAGAAATGGCAAACCCTCTCTCTCCTTTATTGCCACTACCACCATCCAGGCACCCTTTGCCTTCGCTGAACCCATTTCACACCATCTCTATGAAGATGAATACATGGGCAGGAGAGACAAAATGGAGTTTAAAGGAGAAAACGGAGGGGATTGAATAACATTGTGATGGGTACTAACTTGGGGGCTGGGCTTATGGTGGTGGTGGCTTGGTGCAGCTGCAGAGATGGCGATTGGCGGATTTAGGCTAAGCGCAATGGTGTTCATGGGGTGCTGGTGGTTGGAAGAGAAGTGTGCTAGCTATTTTGTAATGGAGATAGGTGAGGAGAGAGAGTGTAATAGTCTAACATCTCGGCAGCAGTATTGACGCTAGTAATCTAGTGTGAGGAGAGAGCGTGAGGGGGAGGGGGAGATTGGACGGAAGTCGTGAGACGGGGGTTCAAATGTTCAGGTTTCTATTTGCATTCCAAATCCATAAGTTATGAAGTATTCAAAGACCATTGCATAAATGGAACATCTGACTTTAGTTATGCTCAAAAAAGTTAAAAAGAAAAAGTATCCTTTTCTCTGCTACCCCTCCCTAATCAATCTCCCTCTCCAAACTAACCCCACCTCAGCTCGTCTACCACCACTCCAAAACAACCCAGACAACCACCATGTCCACTCCACTAGCCCTCACCCTCACAATTAGGACTCGCAACTCCAACACCACCACTGTTAGCCCTTTCTGTTTCTCCTTTTATCTCCTTCTGCTACAAACTCTTCTAATCTTCCCATCGCGACCAAGCAGCCTATCTTCCCTATCGTAGTTACCGCTGTGCAAGGTTAGGAATGTGAAGGTGGCCCAGACATCGTTATTTGAACAAATGAATATGGTAGACTATGAGGAATTGATTCCCCAGTGAAATCTCACATTCTTGAATACCTCCATCATAGTACCAATACTATCTATGTATTTACTAGATGTTGCTGTAAAACACCCACCATAATATCTCCTAACCCACTTTACCATGTGCATTCTCCCACCCAAATCCCAATGAATGCCAATCTGCCTATAGCCTGTAAAAATTCCCCGTATAGCATTAGGAATACTTATAAATCTATGAGGAAGTTGTCAATTAGGACTATTGTGCTTAATAGCTTTCTGAATTTGACCAACATTAGTCTGAAGTGTTTTTTTCTTTGCAGTTGGAGTGTGGGATCCTTGATAACTGTGAGAATCTGAACTGTTAATGTCACTATTATTGAGATTCTGGATTCTCTTGTTAGTATTAATTTTTGCTGTGGGTTGCAGAGTTGATGTTGTCTTTACTGGGGAATCAACAGCAGATACATGGATAGTAAGAAAGGTAGACTTGTAATTTGATTATTTTCTACTCCCTCCGTTCCTAAACTAAGTTTCCACCTTTCCTTTTTGGGCGTTGCACAACTAAGTTCCACCTTCCCATATTGGTAAGAAATTTAGTGTGTTCGCACTCTCTATTACCACTTTACCCTTCCTATCCCACACCCTCCCCACATGCACCTCTTGTTATTTTCATTTAAGTTTGAGGGTAAATTGGTCCTATTTATTCCAAATATACATTTTCTTAAAACTTGTGCAATTGTAAGGATGGAACTTAGTTAGGAACGGAGGGAGTGTTTTCTTGCAGATCTTTTTGTCTTATAATCCCTAAAACAGAAAATTGCATATTTTCCAAAATCTTGAAGTCACGGCGTAAAGGGTTAAGATGTCTTTCGATTGTTTGTTTATGCTTCAAAATTAAATATTAGTACTTTATACAAATTTTACTTTTGGTATTATTTAGAATTAGTTATCAAAAGTTTCGGAGTTATTGTAGTAATACGGTGGGCTAGTTTAAAGGATAGTTGCTTATATTTTTGATGCGTGAGATTGCCAAACTCACTTGATTAACTCTAGAAAATAAGGCCCTGTTCGGGATCATTGTGAGTTTTCAGTTTTTGGTTTTCAAATATTTTCAACTTGGTGATAATGAA
>ONZK01004339.1:22321-35959 GCA_900322385.1 Pharnaceum exiguum | reverse complement strand
AATTTTGGTTTTGGATTGAGCATATTAGTGGTTTCAATTGATAATATCAGGGGGGGGGGGGGTTCTTGTTTTGGGTTTCAATTGAGCATATTTTAGGGGTTTTGGTTGAGGTTGTGTTGCGGTTTTTGTGGTTGGATTGACTTGAGTGAAAATGGTAGTATTCATGACTAATTTTATCTGTATTCTCTTTGTTCCTTGTGCAGTTTCTTGCATTTATAGTAATTGAAAATTGGGTATCTTCGCATGCCGACATAGTAAGATAAGAGTAATTTTATGATCGTATTTAGTTAAGTCTTTAGTCCAATTTATTTATGTTGTGAAGTGAAAGATTATCTCTCCATTTTTTTTTCTTTTTTGAGGGGAGAGATTATCTCACTGGAAATGAGTGACGATTACCATGGAAATAATTCATATAGGTTGATTTACTTTTGATCTTCTTTTTTTTTGGAGTTACGTGGTATACTGCATGTATTCAGTAGGTGTACAAATCTTGCCCATTTGAGGTACCAACATAGAAGTTATGCCCTTATTTTGGTGTGTTTAATCAATTGCAGCATGATGCATGGCCCTTCCTTTTCTTTTTTTTGAGGGGATGCATGTCCCTTCCTAGGATGCATGTCCCTTCTTAGGTACACCTATAAGCTTATCTGTCTAAAGCCTCTTCTCTAGACTTTTTTTTATTGCTAACTCTTGTACTGTTCTTGTTGTTCCAGACTTCCAGGTGCGCCTGTGCTACGTGAGATTTCAACATTTTTGCATGGGAAAGGAAGATCATTTAATTTCAGATAGGAAGATTTTTCTCTCAAATTGTTTTCCAACTTCTATTGATTTATCTTATAATATTGTAAATTGGGCGAATCTTGTATTGTAACATCGCTGGCTGAAGAAATATTTATTTATTCTAGTACCATTCCAAAAGCAATTGCGCTGCTGCTATATTTTTTTTTATTTTTTTGTTTATAAACATCTACGTCAGTTGTCTCTTAAAAATGACGTGGATCTTGGAAAATCTATGTCAGTTGTGCAACTAACCATTGTGAAGTTTTGAAACTTTACAACGATTTTTTAAAAAACCGTTGTAAAGTACTGAAACTTCACAACGGTTTTAAAACTAACTGTTGTGAAGTTTGGAAAGTTAACAACGGTTTTCGATCATAACCGATGTAAAGTTTCTAGAAATTAATAACGGTTTGCAAAATAACCGACGTAAACTTAGGAAAAATTGACATCGGTTGTTAAGCAACCGACGTAAAGTTTTTTTTCAAATCTACGACACAGCGGTTAACGTCGGTTCCAACTACGTTAATATCCGATGTTAATAGCTTAAAAAACCGCAATGGTTCCATGATATTGTACTCGCGAGACCGGCCCTGGACCAGGCTACTTGAAGCAAAATCCAGCCTAGCTGTATCCATAGAGTCACATAATTGCATGAGTTCCAAGTGGATTTCCAGCATCCGACGAACATGGAAGGTTCTTTTGCCAAATCGGACCTCATTCCGATGGATCCAAATAGCCCATAAGCCTCCAATGAATAAAGTTAAGCCCTTAAAAGGTTGGGAAGCATCCTTATATTTCTCATGAAGAACTTTGAAGTAGTCCTGAACCCATTTGGTGAAAGGAACAGAAGCATTGCTTTACGAAGAATTCCCAGATCACATTGTCTCCAGAAGATCTTTGAAGCAAAGCAGAAGCGGAAGAGATGTGCATCAGACTCCTCTTCGTTTCCACAGAAGGTGCAATGGCTATCAACCATTACATTTCGTTTTTTAAGATTTTCACCAAGCGCAATAGCCTGGTGAAGTAATTTCAAAACAAAAACTTTCCACTTTGGTAACAAATTCCAGCTCCAGAATCTCGCCCAACCACGGTCTTTAATGGGCTCTCTACCAGCAAACAAATCCTCCGCAAGGAAAAACCGATAGCCCGACCGAACATCATAATCGCCATTTTTAGAGCCAACCCAACCAAAACTATCATCAGACATAAGAGATGGCACTTGGATTGCCAGGATACTCCTAACAGTATCTTCTGTAAACCAAGCACTAAGGTTTTCAACATCCCAATCTCGGGTCTCAGCTCGGAACAGTAAATGAAAGCTTTGAATGTATGTATGCATGCAATGTAACTACATGTAACACTTTATGCAAAATGTCTAATGTGTAAAGTTATAAAGCAGTCTACCCCCTTTTAAGAAGGTACGTCCTCGTAATTAAATCAAGCTTATGCTAACAAAATGAAGTAGGTAATTAGATGAGTATAAGTTATGAAATTACTAATATGATGGTGTCATTTTCATCGGCATCCTTTTGGGTTTCAGCCCTTGGCTTCTTCATAGGAGGGTCATGTTGGATGCTATTGACGACACCTCTAGTCTTAGCACCACCTTACCTTGGGCAGCTGTGTTCGCACGCGGAAACTTACTTTGGTGGTTATTGAATCTGAACTTGTTACTAGCCATACTCCCATATGGTTGAGATTCTTTATTCTCTCCTTGAGGCTTTCCCTAACATTCATAAGCTCTGTGACCCAATTTCCCACAATTGTTACAGGTAACTAAATTTCCATTACAATCCTTCCCATGGTGATTGTTGGTGTAATACTTGCAATAATAGATTATATCCCCACTTTGACCTTGGCTTTGATTTTTCGTTGTTCGGTTATTGGAGTTGTTTCCTTGGTTCCTTGGAGTGTTTCTTGCATTGGTGTTACGTGTTTGAGTGCTACCTTCACCAATAATGTTTTTTCTAGTTTTTTACTTTCTCTCAATATTGCAAGCTCTTGCAACCACGGTAGCTACACTAGTGAAATCCTCACCACTTAACCTATCTTGGATTTCCCAATTTAGTCATTCCTCAAACTATGTGCTTGTGCGACCCCACTAGGTGCCATTTCATGAACAAACCTTAATATTTCCTAAACTTTTTATAAAGTTCCCTAACAGTCATAGTTCCTTGAGTCAAGTTGCTAAATTCACTCTGTTTTTCCTTCTTCACATGTTCGGGGAAGAATTCATGTTTGAGAGCTTCCTTTAATTGATTCCATCCTCTTATGTATTGTAGGTCCTCTCCATCTTCCTCAACGACCTCAGGGGTTAAAAACTCCTCCTTAATACCTTCCTACCAAATGTCAGCATTTTCAGTGAGATAAAAAGTAGCATAGCTAACCTTAAGGTTGTCAGGACAATTAAGGGTCGCAAAAATCTTATCAAACTCTCTACACCAATTCAATAGTTTCACGGGATCCCCTTTTCCATCTTAGTATGAAGGCTGTTGACTTGAATAAACTTGGACATGCTAGTGGATGTAAGGGCTGCATCCCCATTGTCATTTGTGGGTATAGCTTGAGCTAATGTGGTTACGGTTTGAATAAGTTGGTCCATGTTTTTGGCAAGTTGAGCCACAATTGGAGGTGCCATAAGTATTGAAATATAAAAGTAACATGAGTTAACACTTAGTATACTCCAGCCTACCCTAGTATCCCTTATTGGGAGTCTCTAAAGTAAAGTTCTTACAATATATCGGTCTATGCTTGCCTCATAATATAGAGATGTTCTTACACTTTACTCTTACTCTTATAGTATAACATAAATTGTTGTAAAAAAATATCAAATAATGGTACTTTTCAACTATAAACAATATGATTAATACAATCTTTTAATTCAAAATGACAAATTCAATCATGTAAATAATCAATCATATAGTAGAGAGACAACAGTCGCATAAAAATTAAATTGCGCAATTTCAAAATTCAAATTTGCAAATAAATTTTCAATCTAAGAACTTTAAAATACCATTTAGTTAACATCTCTTAAGAAAACCAAATGCATGTAATTCAAAAACAAACTCTTTTAAAGAAAGTTGCCACACATGGCTTATTTGAAAATTCTAAGTTGCAATTCTAATTGTAACTTAAGTAGAAATGTCTACTTCAATCATCGAACCTACTCGAATATTCTATATCTGGGTCATGTTTGTCAAAGCCTTTCCCGGCTTCTATGAGTTTGTACACCACCGTACAATAAGTTAAGAACCAACGTCCATCCTTTATGTAACGTGGATTAGGCGCCCCAAATAGCATGACATCCGCAAATTTGCTTTAAGTGTTGCACCAAGGTTGAACATTTGAAAGGTTTGTCAATAAGAGTTTTATCAACCCCGCTTGATATCTAAGTTCCTTATACTGTGGGGTATGGGCCAAAAATCGCCCACCATGACCTTCCAACCTATACTATCTACATAGTCCAACACACACTCATTTTCTTCCTTTTTGATTTCCCAAGGTGCTCTCATAGAGGGTGGTGGTTCAATCTGGCTGGAGCTTCAGCTTGCACTTTTCTAGTCATTCCTCTAGTGTTCACCACCCTACACCCAAAGTAGACAACCAAACGACCTCAAGATAAGTCACAAGCAATATTAACTACAAAAAAACTTTTGACTCAGTTTCCTATTCTTATTTCATTTTCCTAAAATCTAGGTCGAACCCAACTGATACCACTTTATAACACCCCCATTCTACATAACCACAAAATGAACAAATAAGAGTATTACCGCCACATTATTGTGAATAATAATTCTAACTCAAGGTATGTAATAAGAAACTAAGATAACATCAATAATTATTAAATGTCCACAATATCCAAAATAATACCATCATCCTGAAACATTTCAACCAACAATCCTCACAAGTCATGAGGCTTATTTCTAACACCAAAAAAATCCAACAATAATCCAACAACATTCAATAATCCCAAATGTCAATAAACCAAAGAGACCAACACGGTCCAATATAAAAATAAAGGTAATAAACCAAAGAGACCAAATCGTCTCTCAGTCCAAACCTTAGATAAGCAACTAACCTGAAAACANNACATTAAGAGTGAGCACGAAAAACGCTCAGTAAGAGTACCTCTACTACATAAATTCTTTTCGCAACTCTTTTTTTAAAAATTCTTTTCTCTTTCTTTTACAAGACATGCTTATCGAAAATAATAATAATAATAACAACAACAACAATAATAATAATAATAATAATAATAATAATAATAATAATAATAATAATAGTACTTCTTTTTTTTTTTTGGTAAAATAAGCAATTATATTTCCCACAATAATCATGAAATGAATCCAATACAAAGACACTAAGGGGAGAAGGGTACCTTCTAGGAAGGGCTCCTTCAATGCTCTTATGTCAAAGAACTAAACAGCATCATCTTTAATTACAACCATTGACTAGCTATAATTCTATCTTTAGGTTTAATTACATAAAGAAACCTATGAATTGCATTGAAATGGACACTCTCAATTAGTCTACTTGGGATACAAATTCTCTTTTCCCAGATTGTTTCATTTCTTGTTAGCCAGAGATGGTAAATGAATGCTGCTAGGCTCGCCTGAAGTAACAATCTTTGAAGCTTCGAAAATCGAGTACTCCTTGAAATATACTTCCATATCTGCACAACATCAGTTGATGTACAAAGCACCTGATATTTACTCTTCCATATCTCCAAGCAAACTCGACTATATGGACAGTCAAAGAAAATGTGATCATGTGTCTCTGAGTGACTCAGGCACATAGGGCATATATCATCATTCACCACTTGATATTTCAGTAATCTTGCTTTGGTTTGTAACCTTTTATGCAAGAATAACCAACATATAAATGAGTATTTAGGTACAATAGCAGAGTTCCATACCCATTTACTCCAATTAACCTTAGTTACATGAGGAGACAACCAGTCATAAGCACTTTTAATGGAATATATACCTGATTGACTATATTTCCACTTACTGCCACAAAAACCAGGTTTCAGTCTATCTTTAACAGAGCACAACTTCCTCCAAGACCAGCTAGTGTCTTGAGTTGGAACATAATAGTACTTCTTATGAGGACAAAAAAAGGTGGAAATATAATTAATCAATATCAAATCATACTTAATTAATAATGAACAATAAGATAATATAAAGCACAGCGGAAGACTTTATTTATAAAATACTTTATACTTTGCAAAACTCAAAACTAGACTTATTCAGGAAGGAAACTTCCCTTTTCATAACTTAAATTTTCTCTTGATGCTTGGAGTAACTTATCCTTGCTAGGGGACTTAACGTGCACGCTTCTAAAAGATTTCTAAGACTCTAAAAGAATATACAACTAGCAGAGCAGTACAAAGACTAACTCCCCCTACTAATTTGGCCAAGTAACTTGAGTAACTCTCTCCAAGATCATAACACAACTTAAGACATTGATAACTTGATAACTTTCTTACTCATAATGTAGAGTAAATAACTTCAATAACTTTTTCAAAACTTGAAGTAAAATAGCATACTCATGAACTAAATAAATTACTTTAAAACTTGCTCACTTAATACAAATACTAAAATAATATAATATAACTTCCTTTATAGAACTCAACTTTAATAATATACTTTAAATACCAAACCATCTTAAAATCCAAGATAATTAAACTTCACTTAGGAAAAAGTTAGACAATACTCTTACCTTTAGAGCAATATAGAGCACGAGTGCAACAAACGAGTTTTTCCTAAAAGGTTTCCTCGATAAACTCGTCACCTAAATTAAACGAACCATAATTAATTCGGGTTCTTGCTAATAGCTACTACCACCTAAGTTGTATGAACTATCACTATATGCATGCTTTAATGATAAACAACACCTCTTTAAAAATCAAATGTGAAATTACTAAAATATACTTCTTTGATTTATCTCATGAAATATGTAAAAACTAAGTAAATAAGTATATTTTACATTTATAACTTCAAAAACTAATCATTATAAACTGTTTGATTCTATAAACTATTTTCGAAATTAAAATTATTTAATTAATTATAAATCAGAAAATATTTTTTTTTAACTTAAAAATAACAACAATAAACTAAATAATAAATGTCTAAAAATGGGGGATTACAAGTTCAAAATTACAGATTGAAGTTTTTAAGGTAACGAAATTATGTCAATGGGAACATTTACTAATCTATAATTAAATTATGTCAATGGGAACATTCACTAATCTATCTTTTTTTCTTTCATGTGTAAAAGAAAGATATATAATTGGGCGGGCTCTGATTATGCAATAGCAAAGGTTTATTAAGGAGAAGGGGTGAACTTGTGTGGTTGGAGGGGATTTTCTTCTAGATACAGTACATTAATCTTCAAAGTTTTAGAAAAAATGAACTTCATAATAAAAAAAAAGAAAAAACACCATTAGTGCATATTCTTTTGTATGAGTTTGTTTCTTTCATTGGTAGATCATGGTAATGAGAAATGTAAATTCTTAATTTGAAGATGTTAATTTTTTAAATTTGGAGAAGTTACCAATTGTTTGTAGCCGAGAGATCAGAGATGTAGTGAGGGTAAATGTCTTGGCAGAAAAAAAAGAAAAGAAAAGGAACATGACTTAGTGTCCACAGCCAATTTAGGAGTGGACATAAAATGCAGTAAGGGCATATTGGGAAGTTCAAATGTTTGGTAGTACATGACCAATTTGATCATGTTAAAAGGTAGTTCATTAAAAAAAATTAAAAGGTAGTTATGTACAAAATGTATATTTTAATAGGTAGTTTTGTACAATTTTCTCTTTGAAATGTTATAAACTTTGCCATAAAAAAATGTTATAAACTTTGCCTCAAACTCTTAATTATTTGGACAACGATACACATACATTAGTGTACGTATGTATAATATACACTACCAATCATTTTTTGACATGTGGCTTCGAGGGAATCTTCGTGAAGGGTACTTTTGGTGGGAATTTAGATGGTTTGGAAGCAAAACTATTTGGAAGATTAGGAAAAAATGAGCATGTGGCTATATTATGGTAGATTAATTAATATCATGAAATTAGAAGATCTCATCAAAAAATTATCGTACGCAAGAGCAACTAAACTCAATTCATTGTCTTCTTCGTCCCATTCTTTTCGGTTGAAACTTTGAACAGTTAAATATAATTTTTAAAATTGATTGAGCAACTAAATATAAAATATAAATATGCTAATAAATAACTTTTAAAATTTAATTAATTATTTAAAGCTCATAATTTATGTTCAACTATTTTACCCTTTTGTTATCCATATAAATTTTAGATTTTGAAATATAGTCAATCAGCACCCCAATAATGAATTTTTAAAAAAGATGTTAGAATTAAATTAACAAATGGATTTACTCAAACTAAAGATTTATACGTATAAATTTTTCGTACCCTGTTGTTATCCTAAGGCTGTGTTTTGTTCGTTCTTTAGTAGTACAGTTCAGTTTAGTTTTTTCTAGTTTGGTTTGGTTTTTTTCAATTAAATTTTTTTCAATTCACTTCGGTTCAGTTTTAGTTATAATTTTAGATGCCTTCAGTTTTTTTCAGTTCAATTCAGCATCTTTCAGTTTTTTCCGGCTCAATTTATTTTTTTTCATTTTTTTTAGTTGATTTTAGTCAAGTTTCAGTTGACATTTTGCCAGCCGACCAAAACACACCCTAACTCTATGAAACAAACAAAAAACTAGAATTGTATCCCAAGATTCGGTTCGACCGTTCAATGTTAAAGCAATTCCCACTTTATGTTGATGGAAAACTTATTGATCATTTAAATCCTTACTTCATTCTATCACTCGAGTCATATTCTTCCTTATTTTTTTGGGTAGTTCAATTCAATTAAGCTTTTAACTTGTGCGGGTAAGAAGTGTTGATTCTTGAGTGTAAGAAGTTTCAATATTGATATCTAATTGTCGTCATTTGTATATAATTGAAACTATTCAACCACCACCAACAACAACAACAGTCCCAGCGTGCTCCCATCTTAAATGTGGTACTGAGGGAGTCTGATGTACGCAGGCTTACCCCGATTTGAGAAATCGGGAGACTGTTTTCAGAATGACCCACTTAGCACCTTTGTAAGAAATCTCTTTGTACCTGCAATGTGAGAATCGTTAGATACCAAATGTACCCATAAAAACATATCCTGCAGTGGAAAATCATTAGTATCCAATATATCCATAAAAATATAAAGTCGCGGAAATACATGCCATGCCCAAAAACGCATAAGTAAAGAAAACATGTAAAACACCAAAAATTAGCAGACAAGATGACAACTACCATATAAATGCGAACACAACATGCACCACAGAAGCACTAGACTCGCCAGGTTCTCACCTGCTACCAATACACCCAATCCTAATAGATCTAGTACCATACCCTAACATTCTAGTACCCTACTCCTCATTCTCCAAGAACTCCTATCTAATGTCATGTCCTCGCTAAGTGATAGGTTAGTTATATCATTTCTAATGCATTCACCACAACTCTTCTTCGGCCTACCTCTACTTCTAACCCCACTCACAACCATGCTTTTGCACCTACGCACGGTGCATCCGCGCCTCTCCTCCTAACATGCCCAAATCATCGTAGCCTGGTCTCTCGCATCTTATCCAAGAATGGAGCCACTTCCTGCTTCGCCCTAACCACTTCGTTTCTAATCATGTCCAGCCTAGTAAGACTGCACATCCAGCGTAACATCCGCATCTCCGCAACTGACAGCTTCTGCTCTTGAGCCTTCTTAGTCGGCCAACATTCGGCTCATACAACATTGCTGGTCGTACGACAGCTCTATAAAACTTCCCTTTGAAACTATTCAACCATGAAGCTTTATTAAAACCAATATTTATGTAATTTTCATAAGCAAACAAGCGTCAAAACCATCTAACAAAAGTTTAAGTTTGACATTATTAAGTATAGTTTATTTCTGCTCTGTCCTCGCTCGTACCGGATGACAGCATGCTGATGGGGCGATATCAACCAAATTATAGTTTACTACTAATGGATGATCAATTTCAATAATTAATTATCATTGAGTATATCAAGTCATAAGGTAACCACACTAAATTTATTCATTTTAATCCTTTTGTAATTATTAATATATATATTTTTAATAAAATATGAACCATAACATTGAACCCTATGTGTCGTAGCTCCCAGCGCTCGATGAGACCTACGACAGCGGGACCTACGGCGCATGTCTTAGTGTGCGTTCGGACCTACGATCCCTAAGTCCCAACGTGAGCTGAAAATGTGTTTGTAAAACAATAAGGGTAAAGTTGGAATTACAAATTTCATTCAAGGCGTTATCTAGAAAAATAGGGCATTATTTAACGAACAAGTCTTTGCTACACTAGGTGTACACGTACACTATGTGGATTTATGACTAACAATAAAAGGATTGACTAATGACATTAAAATGTGACTAATGGTATATGTTGTAATCTTTTGAAAAAAACACCCTGTACACCGGGTGTACCTAAGATTTGGAGGTATTTCACACCCCAGTTTATGTATTCATGATTTATATTTTAGGTATGTGATACTACATAAATTTTAAATTGTAGGAATTTTCTAATAAATCTACTTATGAAAAAACTTGTATACATACAAAAGAAGTACAATTTTCTGCATTTTTTGAAGGCACTTAATGATTTTTGAAGGGGTTTCTGAAATTGTAATCTACGAGGCATAAATATTTTTTCTTATACTTTGTTTTTAAAGCACGTACAGAAGTTGTAATCTAGAGATTGATTTTGTGTTATGATGGAAGATTTTGTGATCGCAAGGATCTGATTGCAAACATGAAGCACTTGACAAAATTAAGTACATTTTGAATTTTTAATTGAAATTCAAGAGAATTCATGTTTCCCTCTTTTTGAAAAAGATTCATCGTTTATTATGTAATGTAAGTTTATTGACTATAGGGAGTTGACGTACACATTACCGGTGTATGTTTGGATAACATGCACTTGGTGTATGTGTAGCCTTGTCCTAATTATTTACAACCAAGATGTTTATATAAAACTAAATATAGAAAACTTAGATGTACAATTATTTCAAGACATAAATTTATGTCCATCAAGTTTTTTATATCACTTCGTAATAAAGAAAACAAAAATAGAATATTAATGATAAGATGTATTCTGGTAGATAATAAGATTACCTGTAGTTTACTAAATATTTGGAGATAATTGTGTATGACCTCCTACAATTATGAGCTTCTCATTATTTTGAGTCTTGAATAAAAACACCTCTCCATCACATAACTTGTGTTGCCATCAGCATCCTTGGACCTTCCAAGGTGCATGGTGTACAAACCCTCGATCACCATGGACCAAAGGCAGGTCATGGGTTGTTATATCCTACTTCCTCTTTTCTTGATATCTAATTTGCCATTGACGTTGATATTTGCTTTAACTGATCTCGAGGCTTCTACAATTTCTCAAAGACAATTATTATCATTTGAATTTGGAAGCGATGTATCTCTAGGCTTCAAGAATTCTGGGCTTGAAGTAAATACTAACCTTAAATTTTCTAGCGATAGGCTCAAGAATGCTTATGTTGCATTTCAAGCATGGAAAAAGGCTATTCATTCAGACCCATTCAACATAACGAAAAACTGGGTGGGTGAAGATGTTTGTTCTTATAATGGAGTTTTTTGTGCTCCTTCCCTTAATGATTCAAGTCTAAATGTTGTGGCTGGAATTGATTTGAATCACGCAGATATTGCTGGCTACCTTCCTACCGAGTTGGGTACATTAACTGATCTTGCTATTATCCATCTCAACTCAAATCGGTTTTGCGGAATAATACCAAGGAGTTTTAAGAGTCTGCATCTTCTACATGAGCTTGATTTAAGTAACAATCGCCTTGTAGGTCCATTTCCTTCAATGGTGGTGGATTTGCCCTCCTTAAAATACCTTGATCTTCGATACAATGATTTTGAGGGGGAACTACCTTATGGCCTCTTTGAGATGAAGCTTGATGCATTGTTGTTAAATAACAACAGATTTACATCTACACTTCCTCAAAATTTTGGAAATTCGCCGGCATCCCTTGTAGTCCTTGCCAATAACAAATTTAATGGATGCATTCCATCAAGCATTGGTCATATGCAAAACAGTTTGCAGCAAATCATATTCTCGAACAATGATTTAACGGGGTGCTTACCTAGTGAAATAGGACTACTTCAAAACGTCACAGTTCTTGATTTAAGAAGAAACAAATTTGATGGAACATTACCTAAGTGTTTCAAAGGTCTTTGGAGCGTCGAGGAATTTAATGTTGCTCACAACAATCTAACTGGTGTTGTTCAAAAGGAACTTTGTGACCTTCCAAAATTAACAAGTTTGTCAATTGTAGACAACTTCTTTAATGGATTGGCACCTAATTGTGAGTCGAGGAAAGAAATCTTAATTGAAGATATTGGAAATTGCTTACCTGAGAAAGCGAAGCAAAAAAAATCGCAAGAGTGTATGGTTGTGGTAAACAAGCCAATTGATTGCAACAAAGCCAAATGTGGAGGAGGGTCACCAAGTGTTCCTAAGCACAAATTAATTTCGCCGCCACCACCTAAGGCAGTTCATTCTCCAGCACCCCCCACCAAAGCTCTTTCATCACCCCCTCCAACTCCTATTTACTCTTCTCCACCACCTTCACCAGTATATTCTCCACCACCACGTAATATCCAATCACCACCACCAGTATATTTTTCTCCTCCACCACTTTCTTCACCACCACCGCCAATTTACTCTCCAACTCCTCTAATTGTTCGATCACCTCCACCGCCATTTATGCACTCCCTGCCATCGCCACCGCCTATGCACTCCCCTCCACCACCAGTCCATTCACCACCACCGCCACTAGTACATTCTCCACCACCGCCACTAGTACATTCCCCACCCCCACCGCCACCACTCCATTCTCCACCGCCACCAATGGTTCATTCACCACCACCACCAGTCCATTCCCAACCGCCACCACCGACACCACCACCACAAACTCATTCCCCACCACCACCACCACCACCAATCCAATCCCCACCAATGCCACACCCGGTTCATTCTCCACCACCACCAACAATCCACTCTTCCCCACCTCCATTACTTAATAATTCACCACCTCCACCTGTGATAAAGGATGTAGCCCTTCCTCCAAATCTTGGCTTTAAATATTCATCACCGCCCCCACCGATGATCCCTGGATATTAAAATGTATTTGTGTAACCTTTGTCACTAATACATATATTTATTTTTTTAATATGCAAAATATTAAGTTTATGTAAATTTATCGAACTTGTTGATGTATATTTGGACAATTACAAAATTTGTTGATATTTCATTTGTCTTTATTTGCTAATATAGTTAAAATTATTGGTTACATGTGAAGTGTAGAAGTCATAGCTTTCTGTATTTTGTGTTAATTCCTCATTTTATTTTTTATTCACTCATCATTATATAATTTGGTAATATGACGTCATACATGTGGTAATAGTTCTTCTATGTGGTATAAGAATATACTCCTCCATTGCTTGAATTTCTTTTTTGCATACACGTTATTTAACGTAGAAGTAATAAATTTCTTAAAAGGAATTGAAAATAATATTAACCAACAAAGGGAGACAACTTTTTTTTAAGAGGGAAGACATATATTAAAAGACAGTAGTTTAATTTGTTCAAATTTACATGTCTAGTTTTTAATGAGAACTTTGACGTTAACTTGTTTGACAATGTGTAGACGCCTGGGCCCGGTCGTCTAATGGGAGATCATTAATCCCCGTTCGGTTCTAGGTAAACCCACTTGTCCACCGCGTT
>ONZK01004338.1:7656-20952 GCA_900322385.1 Pharnaceum exiguum | reverse complement strand
GGGAGGAGAGAAAAATGAAGATGTAACAATAACTAGGAAAAGACGGTGGTTAACTGTCAACAACATTGCTGTTTAGAAAGTAGTAAAAATTCACATAGCTTTTATTGAGTAAACCTATCAGTTTGACAATGATGTCCAAAGACTTCTTTCTACCAGCTGGAAATACAAGGTTCAAAGACTTCAGGAGGGCATCTCCAGATTGTCTGAAGCAGCAATGCTAATTTTGCTGATACTGATAAGACAGTTAGATGGCAACAAATGGACGGATGCTAAATGTTCCAATTGACAGAAGCTGGAAATTCTGAAACCAGCAATTAAGCAACTCAACAATTACACACAGGCACGTGGCTGCAGCTAGAGACCATATGAACAGTTGACAAATGGTCTTGTAACTTGACACACAGAATTCATGCATACAGCTCCAAGAATGTCAGGCTATACAGGAGTCTTAGCGAAGAAATAATCTCAGGAATCCATCCTTATTCCTTCAGCAGAAATATAAGGCAGATAGGAATACACTGGGTGAATAGAAAATTTCTTATTTTCATGGGGCATGAAGAAAGCAAATGGACAATATTTCATTAGAAGAATATGGTTGGAAGTTTCATTTCTGAACCAGACTTATTGCCACACGCGTAGAGGAATATTCAGAAGTATACAATGAATTCATTCCACGTGTGAACTACACTATATTGTCACTGAGACAGGGATGTACTGGACATGAACAGCCACGGCAAACTGAAGCATTTGGCAAAAGAGTCTAAATTTATTCTTTTTTAGCATGTTTTGGCCAATTTAGTAATTTGACTCTCACAGAATTTGTTAATTGCTATATTGCTCATATCTGCTAAGTTCTCAAACAGGCTAGCGTGCCTTCTTTTTCACGTCAAGCAATTAAAGAAATGATGTTTGAAACAAAAACCTATCAAGAATTCAGGAACAGAAGCATATCGAAGTGGCTTCTTCAGAGACAGTTACGATACAGTTCGTAGGATGACACCAATTCAGTGGACTTTTATCAGCCAAAAAAGAAGATTCTTAGAAAGACAACGCCATGGTGCATGCTCTAATACCAAATGTTGATAGGCCTTCAACTGCGATTGACTCTAGACCTATTGCTTCTTAGAACATTGTATAAATGTATAACTGTAAGCCAAAGGAAAAAGGAGGTCCGAATGTCACGTATGGAAGACGGCAACAATTGCAAAGCCAGGTACGTTTCAAAGAGGAAATAAATGAAAGGCTATTTTGAGATGGGTACCTGAAAAACTAGCCTTTTGTTAATGTACTCCATATGAGCGAATATTATAAAGTAAAGCTGAAGGTTCAACCAGATTTGTTGGAATATCTGGTGAAGGAGGTTACCACATAGGGGGATCGGAACAACAGTGTCTTTCCCGAAGAGATTGAAAGGTGTGATGTAGCAAGTATTACTAGACAGTAAATTTTCGTGGATAACTAGACTTGATAAAGCAAAGATGACTTGAAGGAGGACACAATTAGACATGCAAAGGCAGATCAGGAGAGATTCAAAAGGCATTTTTGATCTACACTGTAGAATGAGATAGATGTATTACTAATTGGTGCTTGTAGGTTGCTCTATTGTCCTGCTAATACACAACAACAAAAACATTTACAACAACAAGATGCTACTTGTGATCGTTTTGAGTTTCCAGTTTCCAGTTTTTTTCCCAAAACTAAAAAAGCAGTTTCTTGAAAGCTGAAACCAGAAAAAGAGGTATTCAAATTGGTGTTGTCGGTTTTTATGATGTACGAGGGCAAATTATTAGAGATCAAACATAAGTTCATCATAACCAAGTTCACTTACAAGGTCAAATAATTAGAGATTAAACATAAGTTCATTATAACCAAGTTAACTTACAGTGATCCCAAATAGGGCCTAATGTTTTGGTAAACAATATATATAATTACCTTTATAAAAAAAAAACAGAGTTGTATTTTTGAAAGGAAATTTACCATTTTGGGTAACTTATCTATACCATAATACCAAACTTGGGTCCAAAGTATTCAATATGTCAAACAGGGTACCTGTACTTTTGAACATTGTACAAAATGGGACCCCAAGTAGTTTTCTGTCACAAAAACTGACCAAGTTAGCGTCATAGTTATTTTGCATACAGTCAGGATTATTACATACCCCTTAAAACAAGGAAACAAAAGGGAAAACATATTTTCCTCCATAAAATATACTCTTATCCTAATAAAATCTAATCCCACCTAAAAACACTATCTCTCCTCCACTCTCTTCTCTCTTTGTCTCTCTCGGAGTTTATCTTCAGCTCAATGATGCAGACAAATCCTGCGTGCAAAATTACTCAAACGACCATAATTTAGACTGTGACAGAAAACTACTTGGGATCCCATTTTGATACAACGTTGTAAAGTACAGGTACCCTGTTTGACGTATTGAATACTTTGGACCCCAGTTTGGTATTATGGTATAGGTTAGGTACCCAAAATGGTAAATTTCCTTTTAGAAAAACACAGTTAAATAACCACACAAAACAATATAACAGAAAGATCAGTAAAGTGTCGAACGATGAACTCACAGTTCTTCAAGCATAGTGGTGTCAAATTTGAGTGTGTCAAGATCAACATTACAACGACTGCCGCTGCCAGACGCATCACCTCTGCAAAGAGCACAAACAAGAAAATCTTGTTTAACCGCAGACAAAGCAAGATTATAATGCTCAATAAAAGGCCTTATTACTGCATTGAGTTTCACCAATTAAAACTAAAGTATGCATATTGATAATGATTAATGCCCCCCTAGTTAGCGTTTGTTAGTTTCTTTCATTACTTAACACTAACAGCAAATAAGTACAACAAACCCTTAAATTGATCTTTCTGATCTGAGATACTCGGTCCGTCCCAAAACCTTCTTCCTATTTCCTCTTTAGGAAACTATACACGTGCATACTTACTAAAACAAACCCATCTTATGCCTCACTCTTGCACATTATTCCACCCCACTTTCCTTAGTCCTTATTACAAGCCTGACCGGTGATCCAGGGTATTTCACTACAAATGATGAAGCTTAATTGCAACCGTCTCCATGCTGACGCCCTTGAATTGCAACTCCCTACATAAACTGTTTCACATCTATCATGGCGAAGCTCAACACACCCTTTGAGAGTACTAATCGATATTTACAATAACCCTGAGTGGGTAGCTCAGTTGGTACCAACTTCTGAGATATATTCCAGAGGTCCCAAGTTCGAGTCTCCTCAGGGCCACCGGAGGTTTTACCGGTCCTTAACTTCAGGGCCCATGGGATTAGTTAGGCAAAAGATTTATGAAATAGTGATTCACTACTTTAGGTGTCCCCCATTTATGTCTAATAATAATTAAAGTGGAAGATAATATTATAACAATCGTTGAATGAACTATATGAATGAAAGGAGGTATCTTGGCAATCTCTGTTCTCAAAATCACATTAAAAAAGGGAAGAAATAAAGCATACCATTGCCTCTATTTCAAAATTCAGTTTAAAAATTATGAAAACAATAATTTAAAGGAAGAGAAAGAGAGGGAGACATACTGAGAGGGCGTGTTTGTGGAAACCGCTGGAATTGGCATCGTCTCCTCCATGGTTTCTTTTTGTTTGTTTATCTGTTTTCGGATGTAATAAGTGTGTGACTGATTTCACCAGAAAATCGAGGGCACAAGGACCAAGCTTTGGTGTTTGCCAAGGTTTTTCCTTTTTCCTTTTTCCTTTTTCCTTTTTCTCATCTATCAAAATTGAGGGCTCTCTGTTTTTAGGCCGTGGGACCTGGGAGAGACGGAGAGTCCTGCCGTCATATCATACGGTCAATCGGTCATTAGCCTAGACGTGGCGAACGGGTCATGTGGGTCAGTTTCGGTGAGGTTAATACAAGCTCGAGTTTATTTCGGTTGAGCTAATTTGCGGGTCGGTTTGGTTTCGGTCGAATTATTTTTGGATCGGTTCAATTCGAAATTGATCAAAATCGGGTTGAGGCCAATTCACCTCACATCATCTGTAATTGGGTTCAAAATCGTTTCGTATCAATTTCGGTTAAGAATCGTTCAATATTGTACGTTTTGTTCTTCTAATTTTAAGGGTCATAGAGATAGACTCATAATAGAACTTTAATGTCAAAAACATTCACTTTAAATGAACAAGCAATATGACGAAGTTATAAAACGATATTCGAAATATAAAAATACAATATCGAAATATAAAAATACTATAGTGTTCCATTTTCGGAATCACGCTCAGGGGCGGAGCCACCTTTAGAGATATGGTGTCAAGTGACACCACTTGAATTCCAAATGTTCTAAAATTCCCACTATATTTTAAAAAACAAATTCCACTATAAAAATAGTGAAATATGTATATATTTAACTCCCTAATAAAATATGAATCCACTTGAAACTTGGATGAGTGTAAATATTTATAAATTTTGTGATTTAGGTTTGATTTCAACCCACCTAACTTCAAGGCTGGCTCCGCCACTGATCACACGCCTACTTCTTTAATAAGGGAAAATAACACTTATATCTTACAATTTTGTGACAAAATTCCACATATGAAAATTTATAACTCAAGTAATTTCGGCTTGAAAATCGGGTTAAACGGGTCATTTTCTGTTTGGGGTCAATTTGGGTTGATTCGGGTCATTTGAATCGGGTAATTCCGGGTCGGGCTGCATTTGGTTCGAGTTGGTAAAAAAAAAACCACCCCATAATTCGAATTCCGAGTGTGTTCTTTCCGTTTCCATAGTCTAGTACTCCAGTGAGCGACTCATTAGTCATTATTACTGTCTTTTTCTCACTCTCAAAACGCTCCTCTACTCCTCTTTCTCTCCATATAAGCGGGAAACCCCCAAAACTCAAACCCCCAAATCCCAAAAATGAGACCTCGAGGAGGAGGCCCACCACCAACACCAACACCACGCCACCCTCCACCGGCAACACCATCATACTACTCAACAGGAGGAGGAGGCAACAACAACAACAAACGAGACTCAGACGCAAGTTTCTGTAGCAGCCGCCCATCAACCGGCAACCGACAACACCCAGTCCCCACAGACCCTTCCTCAAAACACGCTTCCATTCGCGCAATCAACTCATACTTATCCTCCCACAAACAACCCATCACTCTCCCCCCCTCTCTCAAAACCCTCCCTTCCAACACGGTCATTATCGACATTTTCAAATTCATATTCGGCCAGTTAGAGTACGGGAGTCTTAATAATAATGATAATGATGGGAATAGTAGTAAGAATAATAGTAATAGTAATAAGAATAGTATTGTGAATAGTGGGAAATTTGAAGAGGAGGTGGCGGTGCTCTTGAAGTTACTCAATTGCCCTCATAAGATTAATAAGTCTGCCCTTCGTACCCCTGGTGCTCCTCACGCTTTCCCTCATGTTCTTGCTATTTTGCACTGGCTTGTTCAGCTTGCTGATTATGCCAATCCTGTTAACCCCGAGGATAATACCCAGAGGTACTATACTATACTATACTATACTAGTAGTTATTAATTTGGTTTATTTGCTGTTACTTTTTTTAAATTGTGGTAGTTTTTTTTTTTGTGACGCGACAATTAATTTGGGACGGACTAATGGAAGTGGACCCCACCTGCGTCCAGAATTAGGTGTTTACTTGATATAGTTAGCAAGTGGACAATTAATTCTGGACGGAGGGAGTTATTTGGGAGATGACAATTAATTTGGGACGGAGTACAGATAGTGGACCCATCTAGTCTAGAATTAGTTGTCCACTTGGTGCTTATTAGTTGGCAAGTGGACGATTGATTTTTTGTTATTGGTGGTGGTGGAATTATATTTAGAAATGTTGGAGTGCACTGTTAATTTCACTTATGACTTTTGAGCAATGACGTGATCACCCCTTGTGTTTGAGAGTAGGGACGCGTTTATGGAGGTGGATTCTACAACAGCGAATGCTATGGAAGGTTACGTGCAATTTATGAAGGGGGATGATGAGGCAGCGCTGACTACGGAGAGAGAATTTTTTGAGAGTATGGAGACGGAGATCAAAGCTTATGCAGATGAGTTGGAGGCACTGGATGTTGAGGCAGGAGAACTTGAAAAAGAACTTACTGACTTAAGGAATAAGCCTTCCGAAAGGGAAGAGCTACAGAAAGTAAAGAAAGATCTCGAAGGTGACTTGGCAAAGTTCCAGGATTTTATCACTTCACTTCAGGAGTCCTGTCCCAAAGCTAGAGAGAATCTGGAGATGCAAGAGAAGGAGTTGGCAGTGAAAGTGCAGGAGATTAGGCGGATTAAGGAAGAGAATGAGGAGCTCGCAAAACAGGTCAAGGCGCAGGCGATTAATATGAGGGATGCGGAGAGGATGAAGAGGGAGCTGCAAGCTGTAGAGAGAGATATTGGTGAGGCCGAGGGCAGCAGGACCTCGTGGGAGGATAAGTGTTGGGATCTTGATGCTTCCATCAGACGTAAGTTTAAGGAGCTTGAGGCCCTTTCAATTGACTGCAACCAGACACTCCGGAGGTGAATTCTAATGTTTCCCTATATATCTTTTCATGTGTATTGCTGTTATTCTGGTGACATAGTTAATAGTTCCGTTTTATATCAAATTAACAAACTTAAATATTAGCCAAATTTATCAAGATTAGGAAAGGGAGGTTTAATGGGTTGGTGATCAGGGTTCATCTGTTTGTTAGTCTCTATTGTTGCGGGCTTGGACTGCATCTGTTGGAGTCAATGGATTTTTGCTTTTTTATTATGGTCAATTTTTTTGATCTAGACCTTGGTTGGGAGAGCTGTAAAAATATATGAGATTTCAACAAATGAGGAAGAGCTTATAATTTCCCCCCTCAATTGTTAAGTATGTTAACTTCAGGCCCATGAGATTAGTCAGGCAAAGGCTGGATATCCGAGCTATCTTCAAAAGAAAAGAAAGGAAGACCTTTTGATTTTCAGAGTTTTTCCTAGACTATGTCGTATCGAGTTCTGGTTGTTCATGTTCTTAATTACTATGACTTGCACGTAAGAACTCTTGTGTGAATCTAGGAAGCGAGTCTTCTCAGTGATATGTACAACAACAACAACAATCGAGTGTAAATCCCCTTTCAATGGGGGTACTCGGGTCAAGATGTACGCAACCTTACCCCTGTTTAAGGAAACAGATAGGTTGTTTCGGAGATTGACCGATTGTTGCATTGAAGTATTGACTTCCAACAACTTCACCAAAAATAAGAAGTATTGGAAGGTTTTCATAGCCATTTTGCTATAGTCCATAATCACAGTGATATGTGGACAAGTTTAAAAAAAGTATTATGCTTCCCATGATATTGATGGCTATTGCCTCTTGGTAATTTGAAAAATGGTAGGATGTAGCTCACATTTGTTACTGCTGTATTTAACCTAGAGAAATCTTTTCCATGCACAAACAGGCTTAAGCTTGGAGGAAACTGTCAGTATTCACTGAATCCCAAAGGAAATACTCCAGCTGAAGTTCTGGGGATCAACTATAAAACAATTCTTAAGCCAGCAATCAACTCATTGGCTGAGGATATTGAGAAAAGTAAAACAGTTAAGTCGGAGGAGTGTATTGCCCTGAAGGAGCAATTCAATGATTTATCCTCCAAAATTGATGTTAAGAGTCGTCATCTTAATGCTCTTCAGTCACGTATCGATGAGGTAAGCACTATGTAAATAGCGACAATTCCTGTTTACTATATTAAACATGTTTTATATGTCATATCTGTTGTTTTAGAAGGGGCTTATTCTGTTAACCTTGAAGCAATATAGGAAAGAGCCTCTCTGTATCTTGTATAGGGGAAAGCTGCCAATCTTGACTTTGGCTCTTCTAGAAATTTGAGATAAGACTGGCTTAGATGTGGCAAAGTATCATTAACTATTTATTAATATCTTTAATTCCCTACACATGTTTTATGCAATAGGGAAAATGTCTTTACTTATACTGAGTTAGACAAATAAATATTACTTTGTTGCAGTCTTTCATCTCTGGTAGTGGTAACATCTGGCTAATAAATGCTGCATCTTTTATAACCCAAAGATTTCTTCCTAAACTTCTACTGCCCGCACTTCACTGCATCCCATTCAGCTCAACCACTGTCCATGTTTGTTTATACTCCATTTGTTAATCTGTGTCGTGCTACTTTCACAGATTATCTATTGTTAACAAGTGATTGCTGGTAAAGTTCAGTTGTAACTTGTAATATGAGCGTCTTTCAATCAGCTTCTTAGCATTAAAGATGTGTATTTTTTTAAGACTTCTTAGATTTATTCTGGAGGTCCCAAGTTCGAGTCTCCTCAGGGCCACTGATGGTTTTACCGGTCGTTAACTTCAGGGCCCATGGGATTAGTTAGGCATAGCCTAGATACCCATGTTATTTTTTTTTTTTTATATAGAGATGTGTATTTTTCTTTTCTTTTGTATTATAAATGTCAAAGACCTTTTTGGAAGAACCACCTCTACATTTTTTTGGAGATCACCTCCTGGAGAATGAAAAAAGAAATGTGAAAAAGGACAACTTTAGAATGATAGTTGTGGTGGCTCTTTACCATTCTGACCCCGTGGATTGACCATTTTACCCCTTCACATGCTCAGGGAAAAAGTATGCATGCTTGGGGGCTAGATGAGGGCAAAATGGTTGATTTTAGGTAACTGCAGTGCTAAGAATGACAACTAATTTATAAATGGTGATTCTTAGGTGGCAACTATTATAATTGAAAAAGTGATCTTAGGTCACTGTTTTGTGGGAAGTAGTTCGTTCAAAAAAATAAACTAAGTTAAATTTATCTTGTGATTGATAGCTTATGAGGTTGGTAGAAATTAAAGTGTGGATTCCATTACCAAAATCTATTAATTAAGAGACTGATGGTTCGTGAATTCCTTGATAGGGTTTCTTTCTTTCTTTGGTCTTCTCCTATTTGTTCCAGGAAAATAATGTAATTAGTTTGGCTAGAAGACATGAGTGAATTGGAAACGATCGAGAAACTACAGTTATAGAAAATTGAAAAGAACAAGTTTATAGGGTCATGTTCATTATGCGGGGGAAACAGATTGTATGTATGATATATCAATACAAAAGACTTTGTCCAGAAGTGAGGTCCGGAGCGCACATTTCTAGTTGAGCATTTCATTTACCGATTGGTCACACTTCTTGAGTTTCAAATCAAATCCTAATATTGGTAACCATTGTTGCCATCCCAGCCCCCGGCCCCTATTTCCCAATCAAAGGTTGTGTTTTTTATTTTCAAATGTGTAACTCAGAAACCGAAGTAGTTTCATGAAAAAATTGAAACTACTGGTTCGGAAAATGATCAAGATATGCTTTCCGTAGATTTCCGTTCTTTTCTCTAGCCAATTGTAACAAACGAGAAGACCTAGACTCATAATGGGCTATACTTTATTTGCCATGGATCTCAATTTAGATTCCCCATCAAGCCTTAATAGCTTATATTCTGATGTCACATTCTGTTACATGCTGAGGCTCTGTTTGTGATATCTGGTGCTTTGAAATAACATTGATGGAGATTATGCTTTTGGTTCTGTTACCTCTGATATGGCATTTTTCATGAATGAAGTGATTGTTATATGTATGTCATGTTTTGTCATACTTGTTTTTTTTTTTTCTTGACGGTGAGATCTTGGGTTCCTTGGTAATTGGGTTTAAAGTATAGCTGATTTTTAATGTTGTTCATTGGTTTGGTGACTTGCCTAATCAGTTTAATATTGAACGCTTTGATATTGAGATTTAAGTTTTTGTCTGAATTGCTTGTGCCTGACCTTAAGAAGTTTGCATGCTTTGACATTGACAGTAAGTTTTTGTCTGAAGCTCCAGGACTTTGACCATTTGATATTTTAGTACTCCGGTATTTTTGACAAATTTGCTACCGATCTATCTTCATTTATCTGTAGTGAATTACAGAGCGAACTCTCTTGATAGCAATGGCTGGGAATAATATTTTAATTCCTTAAGGGTTAACAGATCTAAATTGCATTGCTGAACCTAACTAAAATTTTCTCCGGTGAATTGAGAAACCTGGTTATCATTTAGGCTTTCATCTACCTATTGTCTGTGATAACCATGTTTAATGCAACGTGTTTTCAGTAATCAAACTTTTCAGCAATATGGTTCTTCAGTACTTCTTCCCCATGATGTTACATAAGTTGTTTATCTGTGATTGAGATTTGTTCAAGGGGCTTACCAAGTAATATAAATGACATTTTGCAGGTGGAGCACCAGTGTGAAGTAATAAAGAAGGATATTGAAGCATACACTTCTTCTTGTAATGCTGAAATTCAAAGGATATCAGAATCCCTGAATGCAGAAGAGAATGAAATGCAGATTCTAGAAAAGGAAGCAATTTATTCCAAAAAGGTATTGAGCTGTTATTGCACATTTTGGTTGTTGCATTTGCAACTTTTGATGGACCGCTTCTGATTTAGCTAGATCATTTGGGGAAATTGGCGTCTTCTTTCTTAGACCTCATTGTGACAGAATCCACATATTTTCAATTTCTGGTATTATATTTGTTTTTCCTTTCTAACGCAGTTTCTCCTTCAGTCCATTATACTTGGGGAACAATTTTTTGGTTGTATTCTGGTTGCCTTGATTTAACTTGGTTCCTCTCTGACCTGAGCATTTTGAACTTCTGTTGTTGAAGGCTTACGAACTGGAGTTGGATGAAGTAAGAAAGCAATCCGAGCTAGCAGTGCAACAATGCGCCTCTGAGCTGTTAGCACTGGTTGACACAGTTTCCATGTACAAAGAACACATGGAGATGAAACTTTCAGAAACGGTAAAAACTTTGTTTGAATCTGCGGCTTCTCTTTCCGATACTTGCAAAAGCACCTTGTCAGCTGAGCTGAGTGCTATTCTTGAAGGGAGTGCTATGTGAATGACCGCCCCTTCTGGTTTTATTTGTAACCCTCAATGAAAGGATGTGAATCAGATGATGCGCAAAGCTACCAACTGTGCCCATAAACCTTCCTGGACTTTGACTCTTTGAGGTCTTTCAATCCATGAATGCATTGTGCTTGAAGCGTTATCTTTTTCTTTTTTATGTGTTGGTGTCTTCTTGCTATTCTGTCTCTTAATTAGTCCTTCAGTTGTTTGAATCGCAAACTTATAATTCGATTGTATTATGCCTCCAATGCGTATCTCATTATGTGGGTAACAACTAACAATTTACATGTCCCAAATTTTTTTCCTTAGCTGAAGCCCCATATGTTTGAAATTTAAATGTGCCAGAACTTTCCATAAAAAAAAATGTACCAGAACTATAGTTAAGCATATTTAAATTGATTTGGATTACACCCAACTATAACTCTGTCTCTGAATGCTGTCGAACTTGTAAAGGAAATGCTGAAGCGAACAAGTGAATGATACATATCTACTCGAGGGCGTATAAGTTGCGAAGAAAACTCTCAACCTCCCGTGAATAAAATCAACTTGAATACAAATATGAACTAAACAAAATTCTCCTAATTGAATAGAGTTGAATATCGTTCTCCTCCATTCATTGTTTATAGAAAGGTTCATAACTTTAATCTTCAATTGCAACCTTTCTAAGTTGCGATCAAATGATAATAATAACTAGGGTGCATTGACCAAGATGAGACGGAGGATGGCGAAATTGACAAAGATGATTGATTATTTAAGTATTCATTTGCTGCATCTGTAAATAGAACTACAACAGTACATTTTTTATTGTAGAAGATGCTAGGCGTCTCCCTCAACTTATTTTCATACGAGTTCTTGTTTCAATCAGATCACAAAATGTGCCCATCGTGTAATTGAGATTTTCTCTTGGTCTTCGAGAACAGATATAGTGCATTAGTTCCCCAAATCAACGATCGTCAGTCGACCAAAAATATCCAGTGTCTTGCCCATAACTGCAATAGTGTTCAGCACTTCAGCCTAGTATTGGTGGTGTATCTCTTACAGTACCTATTATTCCTACTCACACTGAGGAGGGTGATCACATTAACGCCATCAACGGATGGCTTAAACAAGGCTTCGACCATGTTTGTACCCGACGGGTCATTTGCATCAACTATGATCCAGCTAGTATCAGTACTGTCAACCCTCCAAAATTTACCGTAATGGAGGGATCTGATATAAACATTACCATCCTCATCAGCTGGAATCATTTCAAACTTACTAGACAGGTCATTAGGACTGTTAGAAGGTGAAAATTGTAAGCTTAGTCTATCTAGGAAGGTGCCTGGACCTAAGCAATAGCCGTTTTCAGCTATTACGGCAACATTTCGCGGTATCTTGGACACCTTTCCTAAGTCGATGAGGGTGAAAAGATCAGTTGAGTTTTGGGCAACTATCCGTGATTGTGCATCTAAGCAAGAGGTGAAGGGAGCGGCAGCATCGGTTCGTATGCGTACATAATTCCCGAGCTGGACATGCACAAAGCGAACGTTATCAGCATTATCCTCTTCGAAAAAGGGCCTAAAGCACGTGCAAGACCAGCTAGTTAACTCCTCATTCGGTTGCTCGGCAGTTACAGTAATCCAGTTTTCAGTTGCAGAGTTCCTGCAAACAAGTATTTAGAAAAAATTAAGCTTGATAATAATGTATTGATAACAAGGGCTCCTTTCGTTGCCTTGGACTTATTGCCAGATTGCTTTCAATGTATAGTTGTTTCAGCATATTATAAATGTATACCTGCAGAGATATTGATTGGTGTAGCTTAATTTGAGATGATATAGGTCAGGCCAGTTCCTGGCCTTTTCCACGTCAAAATAGATAAATGGATCAGTGATTGTCTCTCCAGAGGATTGGAGAAATCCATCATCACTACGAAGACGCAAAAAATTGTTATCGTGCACTGATTTCAAGCACACTGAAGAAGGCAAGGCCATTATCAATGACCTCCTTACTTTCCTAGACTCTTAGTTTATATCTTAGATTTTTTAAGTGGTGGATTGCGTATGCTATCTTGTTTGCAATGCTCTGGGCAAGGCTAGTTTATAGGAACAGCTAAACCTAGGTTGCACCGAAACGGGTACGCGTCCCCAAACGGGAACGGGGACGGGAAACGGCAAATTCTAAAATTCCAGGAAACGGGGACGGGACCAAAATAATAAAATAATAAAATAAATAGAAAATACATTTGGTTACCAAAAAAAAAAGAGCAAGATAGGATTAAGATTTAGGGTTCTTTCAATTTGGGGATTTTTAGTTTTGAGATTTCTTTTAGTATGTTACATTATAACGTATAAGCGGTTGAAAAATGAGATGTCAGGTTCTTTTGTTTTTTGTTTTTGTTTGTATACTTG